>JAXIVJ010019897.1:2500-16756 GCA_036785665.1 Chirona hameri | reverse complement strand
GCAAGCTGTTACTAACACTCAGGGAGGTCAGTATGAGCACTGCAGCGGCTGTGGATACACTGGAGGCATTGGTAAGCTGCTGTTATAACACTCAGGGGTCAGTATGAGCACTGCAGCGGCTGTAGATACACTGGAGGCATTGGTAAGCTGCTGTTATAACACTCAGGTGTCAGTAAGAGCACTACAGTGGCTGTGGATACACTGGAGGCATTGGTAAGCTGCTGTTATAACACTCAGGGGTCAGTATGAGCACTGCAGCGGCTGTGGATTCACTGGAGGCATTGGTAAGCTGCTGTTATAACACTCAGGGGTCAGTATGAGCACTGCAGCGGCTGTGGATACACTGGAGGCATTGGTAAGCTGCTGTTATAACACTCAGGGGGCCAGTATGAGCACTGCAGCGGCTGTGGATACACTGGAGGCATTGGCAAGCTGTGTATAAACACTCAGGGGCTCAGTATGAGCACTGCAGCGGCTGTGGATACACTGGAGGCATTGGTAAGCTGCTGTTATAACACTCAGGGGTCAGTATGAGCACTGCAGCGGCTGTGGATACACTGGAGGCATTGGTAAGCTGCTGTTATAACACTCAGGGGTCAGTATGAGCACTGCAGCGGCTGTGGATACACTGGAGGCATTGGTAAGCTGCTGTTATAACACTCAGGGGTCAGTATGAGCACTGCAGCGGCTGTGGAATACACTGGAGGCATTGGCAAGCTGTTATAACACTCAGGGGTCAGTATGAGCACTGCAGTGGCTGTAGATACACTGGAGGCATTGGTAAGCTGCTGTTATAACACTCAGGGGTCAGTATGAGCACTGCAGCGGCTGTGGATTACACTGGAGGCATTGGTAAGCTGCTGTTATAACACTCAGGGGTCAGTATGAGCACTGCAGCGGCTGTGGATACACTGGAGGCATTGGTAAGCTGCTGTTATAACACTCAGGGGTCAGTATGAGCACTGCAGCGGCTGTGGATACACTGGAGGCATTGGTAAGCTGCTGTTATAACACTCAGGGGTCAGTATGAGCACTACAGCGGCTGTGGATACACTGGAGGCATTGGTAAGCTGCTGTTATAACACTCAGGGGTCAGTATGAGCACTGCAGCGGCTGTGGATACACTGGAGGCATTGGCAAGCTGTTATAACACTCAGGGGGTCAGTATGAGCACTGCAGCGGCTGTAGATACACTGGAAGGCATTGGTAAGCTGCTGTTATAACACTCAGGGGTCAGTATGAGCACTGCAGCGGCTGTGGATACACTGGAGGCATTGGTAAGCTGCTGTTTATAACACTCAGGGGTCAGTATGAGCACTGCAGCGGCTTGTGGATACACTGGAGGCATTGGCAAGCTGTATTAACACTCAGGGGTCAGTATGAGCACTGCAGTGGCTGTGGATACACTGGAGGCATTGGCAAGCTGTTATAACACTCAGGGGTCAGTATGAGCACTGCAGCGGCTGTGGATACACTGGAGGCATTGGTAAGCTGCTGTTATAACACTCAGGGGTCAGTATGAGCACTGCAGTGGCTGTGGATACACTGGAGGCATTGGTAAGCTGCTGTTATAACACTCAGGGGGTCAGTATGAGCACTGCAGCGGCTGTAGATACACTGGGAGGCATTGGTAAGCTGCTGTTATAACACTCAGGGGTCAGTATGAGCACTGCAGCGGCTGTGGATACACTGGAGGCATTGGCAAGCTGTTATAACACTCAGGGGGCCAGTATGAGCACTGCAGCGGCTGTGGATACACTGGAGGCATTGGTAAGCTGCTGTTATAACACTCAGGTGCCAGTATGAGCACTGCAGCGGCTGTGGATACACTGGAGGCATTGGTAAGCTGCTGTTATAACACTCAGGGGTCAGTATGAGCACTGCAGTGGCTGTGGATACACTGGAGGCATTGGTAAGCTGCTGTTATAACACTCAGGGGTCAGTATGAGCACTGCAGCGGCTGTGGATACACTGGAGGCATTGGTAAGCTGCTGTTATAACACTCAGGGGTCAGTATGAGCACTGCAAGCGGCTGTGGATACACTGGAGGCATTGGTAAGCTGCTGTTATAACACTCAGGGGTCAGTATGAGCACTGCAGCGGCTGTGGATACACCTGGAGGCATTGGTAAGCTGCTGTTATAACACTCAGGTGTCAGTATGAGCACTGCAGCGGCTGTGGATACACTGGAGGCATTGGTAAGCTGCTGTTATAACACTCAGGGGTCAGTATGAGCACTGCAGCGGCTGTGGGATACACTGGAGGCATTGGTAAGCTGCTGTAACACTCCAATGGCCGATATTTCGGTCATTACGCCTTTCAGTTCATGTATCGTTGTGCTGGAGAGCAACAGTCAACACTGATGCTGACAGGGGCGCATTGCCAGTGATAAAACTTTGGCTGACTTAGACAAGGACAGGGACTTAGACAGTTTTGTTGGGGGGGGGGGGGGGGGGATAGCAGAAAAACGCAGGTCTTTGGCTATGGTTTGGTTAGACAAGTGTTACAGTCCACATGCTGTAACATTTTTGACCTCAGATCACTGGTTATAAGTACCTACAATTCTGTTTTCTCTGATTGTGTTATATCAGTGACCTATGCTCTATGGACAGGTATATTGTCATGACCTTTCCACTTTAAGTCAATGGTGACAATGAAAATATGCACATTTGCACAGGAAATGGCTAAATTCGCCTACTTTTCACCAGATCCACAATGTTGCCAAATTGAGATAGAACAGTGCCTTTTTACTATTGTGTTTCGCTCACTGAGGAACATCGATTGGCGTGCAAAATTGAAATGTGCCCCTTGAGCAGTGCTCAGATCAGGCCTCAGGTCCTGGGCGCCATGTGACCTTCGTTGTCGGAGCGCCCCTAAACCCCAATTAAAAAAAAAAACTCAGGTCCGATGTTGCTGCACTTGGGGCATGTCAGTGTCAGGGCCGGCAGTTTGTCCGGTGCCGGGATAAATTCCATCCGTCTCCAGTGGCCTCCATCCGTCTCCAGTGTCCATCTAAATCCATCCGTCATCCGTCTCCACCCGTCTCCAGTGGCAGCTGGTGGATGTTTACCGACAAATACTTTCGACTGTGGTCGGTTCGAAGTTGGCGTGGACCCCGTCGGTGCCCGTGATAGCTGTCTTCGTAGATTCACTGTTACTTCACCTTACTTTGCAAAAGAATATGTTTTATTCTTACTTTCGTTTGCATCCATTGATGACGTCATTGGTGTCGGCAGTTCCGTAAGGTGGATTCTGAGGTGGAGTCTGTTATATGCGATCTAGACGCCAACTCGTCTGGTGATCAGGTAAGAAGGGTAGCTGATACGCGGCTGTGATTACTGCAGCTGTGTCGGATGCACGGGATATGGGGTATAACTGACTGATGTACGGGATGTGGGGTATAACTGACTGATGTACGGGATGTGGAGTATAACTGACTGATGTACGGACTGTGGGGTATAACTGACTGATGTACGGACTGTGGGGTATAACTGACTGATGTACGGGATGTGGGGTATAACTGACTGATGTACGGGATGTGGAGTATAACTGACTGATGTACGGGCTGTGGGGTATAACTGACTGATGTACGGGATGTGGAGTATAACTGACTGATGTACGGGCTGTGGGGTATAACTGACTGATGTACGGGATGTGGGGTATAACTGACTGATGTACGGGATGTGGGGTATAACTGACTGATGTACGGGATGTGGGGTATAACTGACTGATGTACGGGATGTGGGGTATAACTGACTGATGTACGGGATGTGGAGTATAACTGACTGATGTACGGGCTGTGGGGTATAACTGACTGATGTACGGGATGTGGGGTATAACTGACTGATGTACGGGATGTGGGGTATAACTGACTGATGTACGGGATGTGGGGTATAACTGACTGATGTACGGGATGTGGGGTATAACTGACTGATGTACGGGATGTGGGGTATAACTGACTGATGTACGGGATGTGGAGTATAACTGACTGATGTACGGGCTGTGGGGTATAACTGACTGATGTACGGGATGTGGAGTATAACTGACTGATGTACGGGCTGTGGGGTATAACTGACTGATGTACGGGATGTGGGGTATAACTGACTGATGTACGGGCTGTGAGGTATAACTGACTGATGTACGGGATGTGGGGTATAACTGACTGATGTACGGGCTGTGGGGTATAACTGACTGATGTACGGGCTGTGGGGTATAACTGACTGATGTACGGGATGTGGGGTATAACTGACTGATGTACGGGCTGTGGGGTATAACTGATGTGACTTAATGCAGGGTTTGTTCTGCCGGCGTCCACACCAGTGTGGATGGTGGTGAGAAACAGGGTCTGTTCCCGTGGCGCCTCCCGGGCGGACTGAGGAGTCTGGAACAGCAGCCCAGAGCAGCAGCCGTGCTGGAGCCGCCACGGGAACGATCGGAGGCGATTAGAGGAAGTATCAGCTGTTGCGTCCAAGGTTGGGTATCTGTTGACATTAACAAATGTATCAGCCGAGCCATAAACGTACTCCTCCTATCTCCTCTGGTTGTCCCACCTCGATTTCGGGAGCAAGTTGGAGGAGTTCAGAGGAGGTTTCGTGCGAGCTGGGGGGAACTTGGAGCAGATCGGAGCAGCCACGGGAACTACCGGAGGAGCTTGTAGGAGGTTATAGGCAGTTGGAGCCAGTTGCAGGTGCCACGGGAACAGACCCAATGTTATTGTGCCGTTGTGAACGTTTTCTTTGCTTACTCTTTTGGTAACTTCCTAGTTTTAGATGATCCCAGGTACTGGCGTTATGTTTGCAGAATTGAGTGTCCGTCTATGTTTTCCTTTTGTACTATTAAACTGGATTTCGCCCGTTCAAGTATGATGTGTGTCCGTTGCCAGGCGACGGTGGGCCAGGTGGCGCTGCGTCTCACCAAGGTGCGACAGAACTTCGAGTCGCTCAAGGGTGAGGTGGCCAGCCTGCAGCAAGAGCGTCAGCAGTGTACCGAACAGCTCAGTGCCGAGCTCGGACAGTTCTCCGAGCTGTTTGACCAGCTGACGGCCAGGGTCGGCCCGGTGCCGCCTCTGGACTCGCCGGCCGACTCCCCTGACCAGGCGGACCGCTGAGCGGACAGGCGCGGGGTCCGCTCCGGCCGACTCCCCTGACCAGGCGGACCGCTGAGCGGACAGGCGCGGGGTCCGCTCCGGCCGACTCCCCTGACCAGGCGGACCGCTGAGCGGACAGGCGCGGGGTTCGCTCCGGCCGACTCCCCTGACCAGGCGGACCGCTGAGCGGACAGGCGTGGGGTCAGCTCCCGCTGGCGCGGGTTGACAGACGCAGCTGGCAGGTCGGCCGGTTACCAACGCTGAACCCAACACCACACAGAGGAAGAGAAAAGGTGAGATTGAATGGCTCACTGCTCAGCCTATACGATGTTACGGCTCGATGGCGTCTTTGTATAGTTCTGAACGGAATAAGTCACAAACGGATATAACTGTGGCAGCTCGTTGTTTTGTGTTCCGTTTGTCTTGCGTTTCTTGTGGTTTATACGTGCACTAATTGCCTTGGTATTTTGAAATATTGTCTTTGTGACCAAAGCTCTCCTCCTTTTCATTATATTGCATATTCTGAGTTATACTAATAAAACTACTAATTTAGTTTTGACTTGTTCTGCTATATGTACTGGTATATGTGCTATATGTGCTATATGTACTGGCCATTTAGCACCATTTTTGCCTCCTCTTCGTTTATTCGAATTGCTAAAGCCGCATTCTCTCCGTAGATGGCTTCCTCGGACGAGCGCAACTTCCGGTCGCAGTACTATGAGAAGATGGGCTTCCGCTGTGTGGAGGAGAAGCGGTCGTTGGAGCCGCTGCTGCGCGAGGTACCCGTGGACGGCGCGCGGCTGGCGCAGTTTGTTCGGCTCCACCTGGTGCCCGGCATCTACCGGCCTCTGGTGTGGAGGCTGCTGCTCAAAGTCCAGGTCGGTACGGCGCGCTGTCCCAACTGTCAACTGCTGTGTGGTTTGACCAACGTTCACTCACACGCTCACCCAACTGTCAACTGCTGTATGGTTTGACCAACGTTCACTCACACGCTCACCCAACTGTCAACTGCTGTGTGGTTTGACCAACGTTCACTCACACGCTCACCCAACTGTCAACTGCTGTGTGGTTTGACCAACGTTCACTCACACGCTCACCCAACTGTCAACTGCTGTGTGGTTTGACCAACGTTCACTCACACGCTCACCCAACTGTCAACTGCTGTATGGTTTGACCAACGTTCACTCACACGCTCACCCAACTGTCAACTGCTGTGTGGTTTGACCAACGTTCACTCACACGCTCACCCAACTGTCAACTGCTGTATGGTTTGACCAACGTTCACTCACACGCTCACCCAACTGTCAACTGCTGTGTGGTTTGACCAACGTTCACTCACACGCTCACCCAACTGTCAACTGCTGTGTGGTTTGACCAACGTTCACTCACACGCTCACCCAACTGTCAACTGCTGTGTGGTTTGACCAACGTTCACTCACACGCTCACCCAACTGTCCTGTGCAGGAACAACTGATGCACCCACTCCGCACAGTCACTTGGCTCCTATCTTAGTATCTTAGCTCTATATGGCCGTATATTCTACCTGAACTCTATACCGCTGCAGCTCTCTGAGCTCTTTGTGGCGTCTGTGCCGCGCAGCCGTGTCCTAAACTGTATACGGCTGCAGCTCTCTGAGCTCTGTGTGGCGTCTGTGTGGCGTCTGAGCTCTGTTTGGCGTCTGTGTGTCCCGCAGCCGTGTCCTAAACTGTATACGGCTGCAGCTCTCTGAGCTCTGTGTGGCGTCTGTGTGGCGTCTGAGCTCTGTGTGGCGTCTGAGCTCTGTGTGGCGTCTGAGCTCTGTGTGGCGTCTGAGCTCTGTGTGGCGTCTGAGCTCTGTGTGGCGTCTGTGCCCCGCAGCCGTGTCACCCAGAGGCGGCCGAGTTCGTGGCCGCCCGGCGCCGGGAGACCTGTGAGGACACGGAGCGCATGCTGCGCGTGCTGGGTCACGTGACGGACGCCACGCCGCCGGCGCTGGTCTGCTGGCTCGGCTGGCTCCTCAACACCGGACAGCTGGTGACCATGTCGCTGGCGGAAACGGAGAGGCAGCGGCGCTCCCCGCAGCTGGAGGTAAACGGCGATGGCGGAGACGGAGAGGCAGCGGGTCTCCCCGCAGCTGGAGGTAAACGGCGATGGCGGAGACGGAGAGGCAGCGGGTCTCTCCGCAGCTGGAGGTAAACGGCGATGGCGGAGACGGAGAGGCAGCGGCGCTCCCCGCAGCTGGAGGTAAACGGCGATGGCGGAGACGGAGAGGCAGCGGGTCTCCCCGCAGCTGGAGGTAAACGGCGCTGTCGCTGACGGAGAGGCAGCGGAGCTCCCCGCAGCTGGAGGTAAACGGCGATGGCGGAGACGGAGAGGCAGCGGCGCTCCCCGCAGCTGGAGGTAAACGGCGCTGTCGTGCCGGTGGAGGCACCTGGTGGTGCACGACAGCGGGACACGATCAGGCCGGGCCGGGCTGGTGGGCAATGTCACCTGTGATTCGGACACTGTCTGGTTGATCAGAACGATGTTAATGGTAGCTTAAATATTTCCGATGAGCGGGTTCTGGCCGCTGCGTATGGCGTGTTAGTGTGCGGCTCTCTGTGGCTCTCAGAACTGTCTTCCCTGTGCTGATCCGACGCGTGACGTCAGCTGCGGCCGGCTCGTCCCGTGGCACCCTCTTGACTGAGCTCCGTCCCACCAGGTGGCGCCATTTGACTGAGCTCCGTCCCACCAGGTGGCGTCATTTGACTGAGCTCCGTCCCACCAGGTGGCGCCATCTGACTGAGCTCCGTCCCACCAGGTGGCGCCATCTGACCCGGAACTCCGTCTCACCAGGTGGCGTTATCTGACAGCTCCGTCCCACCAGGTGGCGCCATCTGACTGAGCTCCGTCCCACCAGGTGGCGCCCTCTGACTGAGCTCCGCCCCACCAGGTGGCGCCATCTGACTGAGCTCCGTCCCACCAGGTGGCGCGGCTGGTGGAGGACCTGTTCGAGGACGGCACGGAGCGCTGTTTCGTGAGCTGGCGGCTGTGGACGGTGGCGGCCGGCGCGCTGGCGGCGCTGCCCGGCCAGCTGTCCTGGCTGACGGCGCAGCTGGAGCGCGAGCAGCCGGCGCTGGCGGCGCACCTCTCCCAGCTGGGCCTGCTGACGGCCGCCGAGGACGGACCGCTGCACGCCTGGGTGGGACGGCTGTTCTGCGGCGTGCTGCCCGGCTCGTCGGTACGTACCGCCGCCGAGACCACCGAGAGCTCAGCGCCGCAGGGTAGGGGTGTGAACTATGAACTAGTTGCCTGGGCTTGTGAGTGAAGTGCGTGGTAGGGACTGGGGTTGCTGCGAGTTAAGCGATGTTTTGTTGTTGTGATAATGTGATACTGATGTGGTGCTGGGCTGATTTGGTGTGCTGTGATGATTGAGTGTGTTGGGCTGATTTGGTGTGCTGTGCTGACTTGGTGTGCTGTGGTGATTTGGTGTGCTGTGATGATTGAGTGTGCTGTGATGATTGAGTGTGCTGTGATGATTGAGTGTGCTGTGCTGACTTGGTGTGCTGTGCTGACTTGGTGTGCTGTGGTGATTTGGTGTGCTGTGATGATTGAGTGTGCTGTGATGATTGAGTGTGCTGTGATGATTTGGTGTGATGTGCTGACTTGGTGTGCTGTGGTGATTTGGTGTGATGTGATGATTGAGTGTGCTGTGATGATTGAGTGTGCTGTGATGATTTGGTGTGATGTGATGATTGAGTGTGATGTGCTGACTTGGTGTGCTGTGGTGATTGAGTGTGCTGTGCTGACTTGGTGTGCTGTGATAATTGAGTGTGCTGTGATGATTGAGTGTGCTGTGATGATTTGGTGTGCTGTGATGATTGAGTGTGCTGTGATAATTGAGTGTGCTGTGATGATTGAGTGTGCTGTGATGATTTGGTGTGCTGTGATGATTGAGTGTGCTGTGATGATTGAGTGTGCTGTGATGATTGAGTGTGCTGTGGTGATTTGGTGTGATGTGATGATTGAGTGTGCTGTGATGATTGAGTGTGCTGTGATGATTGAGTGTGCTGTGATGATTTGGTGTGATGTGCTGACTTGGTGTGCTGGGCTGACTTGGTGTGCTGTGCTGACTTGGTGTGCTGTGATGATTGAGTGTGCTGTGCTGACTTGGTGTGCTGTGATGATTGAGTGTGCTGTGATGATTGAGTGTGCTGTGATGATTTGGTGTGCTGTGATGATTGAGTGTGCTGTGATGATTGAGTGTGCTGTGATGATTGAGTGTGCTGTGGTGATTTGGTGTGATGTGATGATTGAGTGTGCTGTGATGATTGAGTGTGCTGTGATGATTTGGTGTGCTGTGATGATTGAGTGTGCTGTGATGATTGAGTGTGCTGTGATGATTGAGTGTGCTGTGGTGACTTGGTGTGCTGTGATGATTGAGTGTGCTGTGATGATTTGGTGTGCTGTGATGATTGAGTGTGCTGTGATGATTGAGTGTGCTGTGATGATTGAGTGTGCTGTGCTGACTTGGTGTGCTGTGATGATTGAGTGTGCTGTGGTGACTTGGTGTGCTGTGATGATTGAGTGTGCTGTGATGATTTGGTGTGCTGTGATGATTGAGTGTGCTGTGATGATTGAGTGTGCTGTGATGATTGAGTGTGATGTGCTGACTTGGTGTGCTGTGATGATTGAGTGTGCTGTGCTGACTTGGTGTGCTGGGCTGACTTGGTGTGCTGGGCTGACTTGGTGTGCTGTGATGATTGAGTGTGCTGTGATGATTGAGTGTGCTGTGCTGACTTGGTGTGCTGTGATGATTGAGTGTGCTGTGATGATTTGGTGTGCTGTGATGATTGAGTGTGCTGTGATGATTGAGTGTGATGTGCTGACTTGGTGTGCTGTGATGATTGAGTGTGCTGTGCTGACTTGGTGTGCTGTGGTGATTGAGTGTGCTGTGCTGACTTGGTGTGCTGGGCTGACTTGGTGTGCTGGGCTGACTTGGTGTGCTGTGCTGACTTGGTGTGCTGTGATGATTGAGTGTGCTGTGATGATTGAGTGTGCTGTGCTGACTTGGTGTGCTGTGATGATTGAGTGTGCTGTGATGATTGAGTGTGCTGTGATGATTGAGTGTGATGTGCTGACTTGGTGTGCTGTGATGATTGAGTGTGCTGTGCTGACTTGGTGTGCTGTGATGATTGAGTGTGCTGTGCTGACTTGGTGTGCTGGGCTGACTTGGTGTGCTGGGCTGACTTGGTGTGCTGGGCTGACTTGGTGTGCTGTGATGACTTGGTGTGCTGTGATGACTTGGTGTGCTGTGGTGATTTGGCGTGATGTGCTGATTTAGTGTGCTGTGATAATTGAGTGTGCTGTGATAATTGAGTGTGCTGTGCTGATTGAGTGTGCTGTGCTGACTTGGTGTGCTGGGCTGACTTGGTGTGCTGGGCTGACTTGGTGTGCTGGGCTGACTTGGTGTGCTGTGATGTGATGCTGACTTTGTGCTGTGTCGGCGGCAGGTGGAGCGGCTGGTGGATCGGCTGGTGGCCGGCGCTGACCGGATTCTGCCTCTGACCGCCGCCAGCCTCCTGCTGACGCACAGTCGGCCGCTGCTGGCCTGCGACGAGCCGACCGCCGCGCGCCACCTCCTGTTCAGACTCCAGGAGGAGGACACTGACCGCGTCGTCAACCGGGCGCTCGAGATCTGGATCAAGCTGAACAAGGCGTGACGTGCGTCAGGGACGCCGTGGACAGGAGAAGGAGCGGCGGCGGCTCCTGGCGCGCGTCAGGGACGCCGTGGACAGGAGAAGGAGCGGCGGCGGCTCCTGGCGCGCGTCAGGATCGCCGTGGACAGGAGAAGGAGCGGCGGCGGCTCCTGGCGCGCGTCAGGATCGCCGTGGACAGGAGAAGGGAGCGCGGCGGCTCCTGGCGCGCGTCAGGATCGCTGTGGACAGCGAAAGACTGCTGGCGCTCGGCATGTCCTGCTCGGCTGGCCAGTGCTCTAGTGTCCGGTGACAGGACCGGCTGAGGAGGAGGGCATTCTAGTGAGGCTAGTGACAGTGCCGCGGCGGGGCAGCGAGCACCTGAACCTGAAGTCGGGAGGCTGTGTGAGCACTACGCGGACGATACGGACAGACGGGCTCCAGCTGGTGTGCGTTACATATTCAGTGTGTTACGGCGTCACATCAGTGTGCCAGTGCGTCACGGCGTGCGTCACGGCGTGCGTCACGTCAGCGGCTCGGTGTCCAGGGACGTGTCATCGCTCCGCGCCGGGTCGTCGGCGGAACGGAGCGCCTCTGGTAGTGCAGGTGAGCGCCTCTGACCGGCGGCCGTGGCGGGCGACGTGTCGCGCGTGCCGACTGTCGCACCTGGTGACCGGGAGTCTTACTGAGACTGACCGGCCGTGGCGGGCGACGTGTCGCGCGTGCCGACTGTCGCACCTGGTGACCGGGAGTCTTACTGAGACTGACCGGCCGTGGCGGGCGACGTGTCGCGCGTGCCGACTATCGCACCTGGTTACCGGGAGTCTTCTGAGACTGACCGGCTGTGGCGGGCGACGTGTCGCGCGTGCCGACTGTCGCACCTGGTGACCGGGAGTCTTACTGAGACTGACCGGCCGTGGCGGGCGACGTGTCGCGCGTGCCGACTGTCGCACCTGGTGACCGGGAGTCTTACTGAGACTGACCGGCCGTGGCGGGCGACGTGTCGCGCGTGCCGACTATCGCACCTGGTTACCGGGAGTCTTCTGAGACTGACCGGCTGTGGCGGGCGACGTGTCGCGCGTGCCGACTGTCGCACCTGGTGACCGGGAGTCTTCTGAGACTCTGACCGGCGGCCGTGGCGGGCGACGTGTCGCGCGTGCCGACTATCGCACCTGGTTACCGGGAGTCTTCTGAGACTCTGACCGGCTGTGGCGGGCGACGTGTCGCGCGTGCCGACTGTCGCACCTGGTTACCGGGCCCTGCCGGTACCATGTGGGCGGTACGGGCTCGGTGCTCCGTTTTAGGCTCGGTTACACTCGGGAGCACTCTACGTGGGGTTCATGCGCGGGGTTATTTGTGAAATACGCGCACGACGCGCGTTCAGTGGTGTGTGCAGTAAGGCTTCCCGCGCGCTAGTAATTTACGGAAGTTTTAGTATTTTTATGTTGTCATGCTCTGTTTATCGAGCCCTATGGGCATTGTAAGTTCAGTTTTATGAAAGGGTTCGAACGCATGCTGAACTTTTAGTTAAGAATTATATTTTTGACTTTGTGGATTGGTCCTTCCGGCCAAAGCGTAATGCTCCAGTTATAAATACACGTTGATCCAGGGCTTAGCATTAGATGTGCACGATTACCTGCGCCTTGTTTCGTTTCTAAGTAGTTCACACATCCCACTCGAACATCGTTTTATTTGTATTTAATGTCTTCAATATCCTAATAATGGGAAGAAGAAGTTGGTGTTGTGCTGTCTCCGCCTGTTCGTGCCTCTGGTGCATGGAAACATGACAAACGGAGACAGTGCCATGATGTTATGTGACAAGGATGTGACATTTTCTGACCGGTCTTCGATCTCGCACTTTTTGCCAGTAACTCTCGATCGAGACCGGACACCAGCACCACTATGTTTATCTCGCCGGGACGCTTCCGAAAATGTGCAACATTATGGGTTATCTAATGACCTTGAATGACCTTAACCTGAGGTCAACCTTTGATCACGTGACCCAAACAAGTTACGATGGATATGAATCAAAGCGCTTTGCCAAGACGAACATGATGACGTTAACATTACTTGCCCATCTTAATAACATTAAATGCTATTCACGAATATTGCTTTGATAACAGAAAGCGTGACCTTTGGTGACCTCTAATTTGTGTGATGACGCTGATACTTACACGTGATTGTGAACCTCAGAGCTGATTGTGAACCTCAGCGAATAAGTCAGTACCGTGGGGCAGAAAACCCGTCGGGAAAGCTCGGCTCTGCCCCGGCGTCGGACGCCGTGTGACCGGCCCGCAACGGAAGCCGGCCGGCATACCTTCGCACGTCGGGCCGGCGCTGGCGACACGCGGCGACGTACGGGACGCTCCTGCAGCCGGCGGTGAGGGGGCGGCGAACGTGTGAGCCGCGCGGTGCCTCCCTGCTCAGCAGTCTGGTGCAGCTGTGCCGTGAGCAGCGGCTCCCAGGCGGTGTGACGTGACCAGAGGCGCACACAAGGGGGCACACGTGCCCCCCCCCTTACGAAATGCGGGGACTCTGAGGCGGCCCCGTGGGGCCCCTGTTTGGTTGCATTTTTTATATAAAAATCTGGATTTATTTTTTACAAATGAAAGTTAAAGTTTTGCATTTTATATTTGCATCCGAAGGGCCCCGAGGCGCACAATGTGTGGGCACAGGAGCCCGTGCCCCCTTACGAAATGCGCTCCGCATTTCTATTCCCTATGAGGCGGCCAGGTAAGGGCACGTACCGGTGGGGCCCCTGTACGGTTGTTTTTTTTAAAATAAAAATCCGGATGAATTTTTTACAAATTAAAAGTGAAAGTTTGCTTCATTTTTCTACCCGAAGGGGCCCACCGCGAAAATATAAAAAGCGAAGTTTCGCGAAAGTGGGGGGAATCGAATTTGACCTTGGAGGTCAAATTCAAGGTCAAAGGTCACGGTGACGGACGTTAGATATGTAGCCTGACTATCATCTGGGACCACTTTGGAAAGGATCAGGCAATAAATTCAGGATATGCGGTACCCCGTTCTTTGACCTTGAATATGACTGAACAACAAAATGAAGGTCATATTCGTGATCAGCATGCCAGAATTGACTCTGGGACGAGGTTTGGGCCAAATCTGAATCCGTCGCTGAATAAGTCGCTAACTTCACGGACGTAAAATAAACATTATAGCACACCCTGCGGCACAGATAAAGCACCCATACATATCGTGATCGAATCGTTCCAAAAAAGTTGAATCAATAACCAGTCTGAAAGAACCTACCTTCTGCCAGTTTCATTAAACATCACTGCAAGTGGCATTTGTCCTCTTAACTGCAGTCTTAACTGGCCAGTTTCAAGTTTGAAAGAGCGACATTTTTGTTCTGGTATTCCCTGAAATAAAGTCACGGTTGTGCATTCAGTGAATACATTAGGAATGTCCCTCATCGCGGCCAGTGAAAGGCTTCAACGGTCCACGTCGAGGCTGGACCGATATACGGATTATACAATTACATACATGATAGACCTTACA
>JAXIVJ010019896.1:0-16756 GCA_036785665.1 Chirona hameri | reverse complement strand
GTGAACGCTTCTAAGAGCCAACTGATAGTGTTCGGCACACGACAGATGTTGAAGGACATGTCACCAATTAGTGTCAGGTATGCCGGCACCACGGTGGACGAGTCCACTACAATGAAAAACCTTGGTGTCGTCACATGGACAAACACCTGACATATCGCAACCATGTGAGCCATGTCGTCTCGAAATGTACCGGAACCCTGTTAGCCCTAAACCATGCCAGGCATGTGTTGCCCACTTCCGCTGTGAAACCGATCATAACCTCGCTGGTCGTATCCACGGTGTGCTACTGCCTGTCAATCTACGGCACCTGCGGAGCCACTGAGCAGCGCCGATTACAGAAGGTGCTCAATTTCTGTGCTCTGTGTGATTAGTGGCCGAAACAATCGAGATCACATATCCGACGTGTTACGCAATTTGAAGTGGATGACTGCAGACAACCTGACATTGTACCATAGGATATGTAATGTGAGGCGCATTGTGGAATCTGGGCATCCGAATGATGTATAGCCCGTACGTTGGCCGGCGCGACAGACCATGGCCATGACACGCGAAACGCCCATCGATTAAGACTACCGAGGATACGTACCGAGGCGGGTAGGAGGCAACTGGTTTACAGTGGTGTCGAAGTGTACAACCAGTTTTGTGCAACCTACAATGGTGGCGCACCATTTAAGCCAGCGCTTAGAACATACTTACTCCGAAGTCCGAAACCAGTCAACTTGATTGTGCGCTGCTCTATATGACAATTATTGCATGGAATGTGTGAAGAATTGCGTGCCTGTTTGTATTCCTATTGACTATGTTTTATAATATGACATGACGTTGATGAAAAGCCGCGAAAGCGGTTTAACGTGAATACACGAACGAACGAACGATTCTCGCCGCCATCTTCGATTTCAAATTCATATTAACTCAAAAATTTACCTACCGATTTTCGATTTCTTGGTGTCAAACGATCCGCTATTGTGTTGGCTTAAAGGGATTATACGGGTTTTTCCCAGAATAATTGAGTTACATAGTAAAACGTACTTATAAAGGTGGTAGAAGTCCCACGGTAGCCACATTTTTCTGGAAATGACCTCTTCTGCACGTAAGGACATTCCAAAGTGCGAGGTGATGCCACCGCGTATTTTCTGCAGGACCGGCTGAGGCAGAGCAGTCATCTCTTTTATACTAATAAAAACACCTCACGTATGGCATATTTCCCGTAAAATAAGCAATATTTGAAAGAAATTAAACTTGTTTTGTTCCAACGACAGCAGCAGTTACCTAGTTTTCCCATAAAATTCTATATTTTTCATGAATTTTCATGCCAAAAAATGAATACGCCACCACCAAATTCTCATCGCTAAAGGCCAGAGAAAAGAAAACCACAAGAACACAAAACCTCAACGAACAGTGTGTAGTAATACAAAGTCCCGTCAGTTTTGAATTGTATAATACTTGTGTGATCCAGTGTAGGACTTACATGTAATTAAAAACTCTAAAATTGATCTTAAGATAAAAGTGGTGAGCAGTAGTGCCGATCAAGTACTCGTTATCTGATACTAGTTTCGAAAAACGGCCAAGTTTTAACGCTGATAATTTCTGAAATAATGGACTAAATGATCATTGAGGTCCCTGTTATATGTCTTAAACGTGTTTAAAGCTCATACAACTGCAAAAGAGTGCATTTACTTTCAGGACGGAAACCCGTATAATCCTTTAAATGTCACGAAGTAGCAGTGACCTGCCTCTCTTCGTTTACGAGTAATTTACTAAAAACATGTTCCGCTCCGCTGTATTCGCCTCCAACCGGACAGCTATATAGTGAGGTCACGACTAATTCAGACAATCACCATCCAGTATTTCTTTTTGCTTCTTGCGATTGTTTTAATGGATTGATTGTTTTGAATGAAGAGAATGGAACAGTGTTATGTGTAAAAAAAAAATGCGCTTCCAACGAATATACTTTAACCCCACCTTACGAAAATGGTCCCTACCCTATTGATATAGCCAGCAAATTTATATAGCAGGCGAGTGTGGCAGACGTGGCGGCGATGGCGGGGCAGTGTCTGGGCGGGCGATGGCGGGGCGGTGGCGGGGCGGTGGCGGGGTAGTGTCGGAGCGGTGTCGGAGCGGTGTCGGGGCGGTGCCGTCGGTTCGAACTTGGTGCGAACCCCGTCTGTGCGTGGGTTAACCATTTTAGATGCACGCACAAGGCACCTTGAAGTTTCCAGCAGCAACACAATCAATAAGAGGCAACGCGGAACGTCTGGCCCTCAACATTTTAAGTTGTCCCGATTGCTCACGTTTGTGACATATTACATTGGAAACACATAAATTCGAGGTAATGCAGTCACTAATGTGTAGACTATGGAGTGTGGAGCGGCTTTACGCGAAACGATCCGTCATAAGTTTGGAAAGACAACTTCAGAAAATAGCAACGTATAAAACTTCCGTTGAAAATGTTAAGCGCTCACGGGATTTTCAAGTAGCTTGTCTTAGTTTATGGCCACTGGCAGATCCAGCAGGGGGGGGGGGGGGGGGGGGGGGGGCAAGCTGATATGCCCCAAGCCGCCCAAATTCGTCCAAAATTTGACATATTTTCTGATTTAAAAAGACAAATTAACCCGCGCCCCGCTGGGGTATTCGGCCGAACACGCTGGGGAGGGGGGGGGAGCAGATTCTGCCCCCTCGTTATATTCCGAACCAATAACCGCAGCGAGACGCTCAAGGCCGTAATCGAAAGCCTTAGAGTGAGACTAGTATCTCACAAAGTACTCTCAAAGATATAATGCATCTCCCACATCAGGAAAAAGTGAAATTGTAAGCAAAGGTCAAGGTCATCAGGTCACAAAATGTCACTTTTTGCAAGAGGTCTAGGAAGGTTAGTTTACACGTAAAATTTGATAGCAGCAGCCATTTTCACAACCTGACACCATACATGGTCAAGGTCAGGTCACATAAGGTCAAAATTTGAAATTGATTAATCTAAATAAAAAAGGCATGTCTCTAGACCAGTTTTGTCTCAGAAAAACAGTGGTGACATTTATGTGTCTGTATCTGATCAATAAAAGCACAAAAAACGTAACTTAAAAAATGACGTCATGAGTTACTTATATTTACGGAGCCATAAGTCAATTAAGATATTGCTTTGAAATTTGGTTTGGGTACCGTCCATATCTGGTTCACTTAGATATATTCCGTATTTCATATCTTCAAGAAGAACGAAATGTGAAAAGTTTTCTGAATTTTATATTTTATATTTTTAGGAGTCAAAAACCCAAACTTTTGCAAATCTAAGACTGTAGTGTTGAAGGGAATGCCACTTCCTTTTTGACGTTTTTTATTTACAATCTGCTTCAAAACTCGATTTTCTACGATTTGTCAAACATTTATCCTTTTTCGACCAAAAATGGCGTGACATGACGTCATTAAAACGTCATGATCTCCCAAAGTACTGCATCAATTTTATTGAAATTTTGTGAAAAGACATAGAATTAATGCAGCACAAGGTACTGTAAGCTTTACATCGATACCTATCATAGGGGTTGGGCTGAAGGGCCGAGGCCTACTCCCATTGGGCCGAGGGGCCCTTCGGGCCCCTCGACCCAAGGGGGGGGGATGCACGTGCCCCTCCCCCTGTCTGCGCCCCTGTCCACCATCAGACATGATCAACAACACTTTGCAGCTTCAACATGGCTCAAATGCAGCTTTGATTGTAACTTGTAACAAGGTGAGATACTAAGATAGATCTCTCAACAGCAGAACAGTGCCTAGCTTCTTAAGCATAGCTTAGTTATAATTATGATGACGATTGACGCTTATGATTGTTTAACCACAACCCCCACAATTAGCTATCTATTTTACATATCTTCCGCAGCGATCGTTCGTAAAAAAATAATTACAAAACTACAATTTTGACATTTCCCACAAATACAATTTTACAAATTACTTTTTTACGTAATTCTTACGAACGATCGCTGATGAAGATATGCAAAACACATATCGAAAGCTCCGAGTCCGAACGCCCATACTCTTGTGGAAAAATTCCAGATTAATAACGTAATTAACCCGCGCACTGCAGGGGGTTTGTGCCGAACACGAACTGCAGGGGGGGGGGGGGGTGATTTTCGGTCCCCCCGTGATATATCAAAAACTACACAACGTAGCGACAAGCGGAAAATGGCGTTTGATATCTTGATACAAGTTCTATCGAAAGTATTTCAGTATATTTTTAGGTTAGGTTAAAATTGAGGTCACCAGAGGTCATCAAAGGTACACATTTTCATTTTTTCCCCTGTTTTAGGACTTCGCTCCAGACATTCCCATATATCTCGAAAACTATGCTAGCTAGAAACAAACGAAAAAGAACGATCGCCAGCCATTGCAATTTGCAATTGACCAAGTATCCTTAAATTTGATCTCAGGTCAATATAAGGCTCCAGAGGTCAAAAAAGGAAAAAATGCTGCTTTTTTGCAAAACCGTTTTTCGCTAATACCTTTGTACCTAATAAAGATAACGGAAAACTGTTTGCGTCATTGCGTTTACCTCTTCAAGGTACTTCAAATGATATGCATGGTAACCGTGTTAGGTCAACTTCAAAATTTGACTTCAGGTCACGACCTGCCTCAGGACCTCAGGTCTTGACCTGAGGCCAAGACCCAAATAGGTCATGTTGCACATAGAACAACGTGTCTCGACGAGACAAACACATTGCTGTCGGTTTTATTTCTCTATCTGCATTATGTCGTGAGTTATTGACCAAAAAAAATGATGGTAACCTCGGATGACCTCAAATGTCCCCATAGGGGTCACTGAACAAAACTTGCACTTGGATCATCAAGAATATCCTATTATAACATGATCCAGATGTAATTGGACTAATATCATGCATATCCTTGAAATAGGAAGCATTTGCATATTTCCCCATTTACTTATTATGGGGAGGTCACGAAATTGACCTGACCTTAGGTCACCGATATCAAAATTCCGAGATGAACAAATTGTAAGTACTTATGCCCTCATGACATCCTGTAAGTTTCAAACTAATCGGTGAGAAACTCTGGCTTTGGCACAACTGCAAACGTTTTTGGAAGTGGGGTCACTTGACATGGTTTGGTGACCTGACCTGAGATTACCCGAGGTTATTTTTTTATAAAGTGTGCGCAATTGATGGCGTAACTAATGTGTCAAAACTCGGCGGCCCTGCGCGCCGCCGTTTTTTCTCCATCGGCGAAAAACCTGAGGAGGGGGGGGGGGCGGAAATCAACCACCCCCTGCAGTGCGCGGGTTAAAACAATAACTCCACATTACGTCTTTCCGTGGATTCTCATACAGAAACCAAGTTTGCTTACGAGAGCCAGCGTTTGGTGGCCCTGGCAGCGCTGAATGAGCGCAGCGTTTTCTTTTCGGATAAGTGCTATTACTGATATCGCAAAGCATTATAATGTTGGTTGTGAAGGATTTTGTTGTAGTTATTTTGCATTGGTTTTACTGAATCACAACATTGTTATCTACGATCCAGGCTAATAATTTATAAGCCTTGACCTGGTTATGCAGCTGCAGTTAAGAATTGCAAAGTAACGCATGCGAGAGATGTGAAAGTATTTTGATCTAATTCCAGGCGGTAGTGAAAAAAACACCCCCCATCAGCTTCGAAAATTTGCAATTTATTATGTTTTGCTGGATCCAACGCTGAGCAAAATAATGCAAACTGTGATCGTAGTTGCTTCTCCGTCATACTTGTTACATCTGCCACTGCACAAAAATGCTCGAACTTGCGATGACAATACCCTATGTATTATACTTGGTCAAAACAAAATGCGTATCCGTCACTATCTTCGGACACATTTGTAGAATATATCATGAGCACCATAGGCAGAATAATGTCCCCCATTTAATCACTCCTAGTGACGCCTCAGTTTTTCAGCTATTGTTATACTAAGTATAGGATGCACGAGGCAGTTACCTATTAAATGGTGCTTCACGTTTCTAAATCCGTTCACAACTGAACCTGATATCACATTTTTTCCAGAAAAAGTAATTATGGCCACCCGTGATACCGAGTTATCCTTATGTGCACCACCCCGACACCGCCCCGACACCACCCCGACCTGCGTCTGCCCCCGCCACCGCCCACCGCCCACGCCCACCCGCCCACGCCCACCGCCACGACACCGCCCCGCCATCGCCCCCACCCCACCCCGACACCACCCACCGCCCACGCCCACCCGCCCACCGCCACGACACCGCCCCGCCATCGCCCCCACCCCACCCCGACACCGCCCTGACACCACCCACCGCCCACGCCCACCGCCCACGCCCACCGCCCCGGCACCGCCCCGACACCGCCCCGACACCGCTCCGACACCGCTCCGACACTACCCCGCCACCGCCCCGCCACCGCCCCGCCATCGCCCGCCCAGACACTGCCCCGCCATCGCCGCCACGTCTGCCACGCTCGCCTGCTATATAAATTTGCTGGCTATATCAATAGGGTAGGGACCATTTTCGTAAGGTGGGGTTAAAGTATATTCGTTGGAAGCGCATTTTTTTTTACACATAACACTGTTCCATTCTCTTCATTCAAAACAATCAATCCATTAAAAAAATCGCAAGAAGCAAAAAGAAATACTGGATGGTGATTGTCTGAATTAGTCGTGACCTCACTATATAGCTGTCCGGTTGGAGGCGAATACAGCGGAGCGGAACATGTTTTTAGTAAATTACTCGTAAACGAAGAGAGGCAGGTCACTGCTACTTCGTGACATTTAAAGGGATTATACGGGTTTCCGTCCTGAAAGTAAATGCACTCTTTTGCAGTTGTATGAGCTTTAAACACGTTTAAGACATATAACAGGGACCTCAATGATCATTTAGTCCATTATTTCAGAAATTATCAG
This sequence comes from Chirona hameri, assembly GCA_036785665.1. Classification (NCBI taxonomy): domain Eukaryota; kingdom Metazoa; phylum Arthropoda; class Thecostraca; order Balanomorpha; family Balanidae; genus Chirona; species Chirona hameri. The sequence goes on along the minus strand of JAXIVJ010019896.1, from coordinate 9,868 downwards.
CGTTAAAACTTGGCCGTTTTTCGAAACTAGTATCAGATAACGAGTACTTGATCGGCACTACTGCTCACCACTTTTATCTTAAGATCAATTTTAGAGTTTTTAATTACATGTAAGTCCTACACTGGATCACACAAGTATTATACAATTCAAAACTGACGGGACTTTGTATTACTACACACTGTTCGTTGAGGTTTTGTGTTCTTGTGGTTTTCTTTTCTCTGGCCTTTAGCGATGAGAATTTGGTGGTGGCGTATTCATTTTTTGGCATGAAAATTCATGAAAAATATAGAATTTTATGGGAAAACTAGGTAACTGCTGCTGTCGTTGGAACAAAACAAGTTTAATTTCTTTCAAATATTGCTTATTTTACGGGAAATATGCCATACGTGAGGTGTTTTTATTAGTATAAAAGAGATGACTGGCTCTGCCTCAGCCGGTCCTGCAGAAAATACGCGGTGGCATCACCTCGCACTTTGGAATGTCCTTACGTGCAGAAGAGGTCATTTCCAGAAAAATGTGGCTACCGTGGGACTTCTACCACCTTTATAAGTACGTTTTACTATGTAACTCAATTATTCTGGGAAAAACCCGTATAATCCCTTTAAGCCAACACAATAGCGGATCGTTTGACACCAAGAAATCGAAAATCGGTAGGTAAATTTTTGAGTTAATATGAATTTGAAATCGAAGATGGCGGCGAGAATCGTTCGTTCGTTCGTGTATTCACGTTAAACCGCTTTCGCGGCTTTTCATCAACGTCATGTCATATTATAAAACATAGTCAATAGGAATACAAACAGGCACGCAATTCTTCACACATTCCATGCAATAATTGTCATATAGAGCAGCGCACAATCAAGTTGACTGGTTTCGGACTTCGGAGTAAGTATGTTCTAAGCGCTGGTTTAAATGGTGCGCCACCATTGTAGGTTGCACAAAACTGGTTGTACACTTCGACACCACTGTAAACCAGTTGCCTCCTACCCGCCTCGGTACGTATCCTCGGTAGTCTTAATCGATGGGCGTTTCGCGTGTCATGGCCATGGTCTGTCGCGCCGGCCAACGTACGGGCTATACATCATTCGGATGCCCAGATTCCACAATGCGCCTCACATTACATATCCTATGGTACAATGTCAGGTTGTCTGCAGTCATCCACTTCAAATTGCGTAACACGTCGGATATGTGATCTCGATTGTTTCGGCCACTAATCACACAGAGCACAGAAATTGCGCACCTTCTGTAATCGGCGCTGCTCAGTGGCTCCGCAGGTGCCGTAGATTGACAGGCAGTAGCACACCGTGGATACGACCAGCGAGGTTATGATCGGTTTCACAGCGGAAGTGGGCAACACATGCCTGGCATGGTTTAGGGCTAACAGGGTTCCGGTACATTTCGAGACGACATGGCTCACATGGTTGCGATATGTCAGGTGTTTGTCCATGTGACGACACCAAGGTTTTTCATTGTAGTGGACTCGTCCACCGTGGTGCCGGCATACCTGACACTAATTGGTGACATGTCCTTCAACATCTGTCGTGTGCCGAACACTATCAGTTGGCTCTTAGAAGCGTTCACCTTCATGTAGTTGGCGCAGAACCATGCGTACAGTTTTTACAGTTTTGACTCCATCGTCGAGACTAAACTACTCAGGTTCGCCTTTTTGCCGGATACTAGGAGCTGTGTATCATCGGCAAATTGTACAACAGTGACTTCAGGTACATGCAAGCACATGTCGTTGGCGAATATAGCGAACAATAGACAGCTGAGAGATCCACCTTGATAAATACCGGAAGTGATGGGTAGTGATTTTGAGAAACCCGTCGGTATTGCGACTTTTCACCTGCTGCGAGTGTCCGTATAGGTAATGCCGAATCCATGGAGTGTGAATGTTGTAAAGATTTAGTTTTCCTAATAATTTTTCGTGACAGATAACATCGAAACATTTTGAGAGTTCGAGCAGCACAATAATGGATATCTCTCCGCTGTCCATTGCTCTGTACACCTTATCCGTTATCACAGATAAGGCAGTCTCGGTTGATCGGTTGCGCCGGTAGCCATGCTGTGCGTCCGTAAATAAATGATGCTCGTTAAAGTACTCAACAATCTGACCATGAACAACGCGTTCGCAGATTTTCATGATCCCTGGAAGCATTGATATTGGTCGAGTGGTGCACGGTTTGGAACTATCAGCATTTTTGGGGATGGCAATAACTAACGCATGCTTCCATGTAGCCGGCACTTTCCCAGTTTCAAAACTACAGTTGACAATGGCTAGCAACACTTGGCCCAGACCATGAAAAAAACGTTTGAACATGTCTACGCTAATCCCGTCTAGACCTGTAAAACCCGACGGTTTCATACAATGGATAATACTATATAGGCCGTCTAAACTTAGGGACTGTAACTGGAAAGCGCAAGAGAGCACACGCGGGAGGAGCACAGGTGGCGCCATCTGCGGCGCCGGCACACTGGCCGACGTAGTCGGACCCACACGCACGTAGTATTCATTGAGGGTGTCTGGTGTACAGGATATGGGGGCAGCGGCGGTACCTCTCCCCGATCCAATAATGGGCCGCGGCACTGCCCACATTTTTTAAGTTCCCGCTTCTCGGAGCTGGTCGGTAAAGTACGTGGCATGGTCTCTCTTGATGGCAGCTCGACACTGCCGGTTCACCTCTTTGTAGTCGGCGCGGCTTTGGTCGGGACCGAGCAGTGCGCGCCGCTACGCCAGCAGTTCACGTGTCTCATCCGTGATACGCGGCGCGCCAGGCGGAGGGAGCCTCACACGCCGGCGGGGCGCCTGGCGGAGGGAGCCTCACACGCCGGCGGGGCGCCGCGCCAGCAGTTCACGTGTCTCATCCGTGATACGCGGCGCGCCAGGCGGAGGGAGCCTCACACGCCGGCGGCGCGCCAGGCGGAGGGAGCCTCACACGCCGGCGGGGCGCCGCGCCAGCAGTTCACGTGTCTCATCCGTGATACGCGGGGCGCCAGGCGGAGGGAGCCTCACACGCCGGCGGGGCGCCGCGCTATCTAGGAGAGGTGAAAACACGTCCAGAAAACATGAATCGCGGTCGGCGAAGCGATATCTCAGGCACCAGTAATCGGATCGGAATGTTTGAAACGCCATTCGGCATCTCTGGGTAACCTGATGTTAGAAACATCTCATTGACCCCATTATGGTGACCTATGACGTCACTGAGAGGTCAGGTTAGGTCACATTCTAACTTGACCTCTCTGTGACGTCATAGGTCACCATAATGGAGTCAATGAGGTGTTTCTGACATAAGGTTACCCAGAGATGGCGAATGGCGTTTCAATCGTATTGTATTGTATTGTATTGTATTTAACGAATTCGGGCCATCCACACACATTGTGGCTATTCCTAGCCCGGCGTCACGAGACATAAAACAGTAGGTACATGGGGAAACAGGGAGTTGACATTCATACTCGGATACATACCGGATAAAACAATGGTGCACGGCTTACAAAAATATGCATCAACACAAAATAGACGTAAACTGGTAATGTGAAAACAATAGCACAGACAAAGCATGGCTGCCACACGTTAGTTTCACCTCGGCCTTTCATGTACACCAGCAAGTTTTCAGTTTAAATGAGGCAGGCCTCAGACCAGTCAGTTCAGTCGGTAAACTGTTGTAAAGACGAGGGACTCGGTAGGAAAACTGACGTCTACCGGCTTCAGTGCGGATGCGAGGTATATGGAACTGCTCGTCCTGTCGTGTGCGCCTATTGCGATGTGCAGCATTTCGGCTAAATAGCGAGGCCAGAAATGCAGGTTCCTCCCACCAGGGTTGTGCTCGACTCAGAGTCGGTGAGACAAATTCGACTCAACTCTGACTCAAATCAACTTGAGTCAGAGTCGAGTCGCTTAAGAAAAATAGGGGCGCTCGCCTTGAGTCAGAGTTGAGCCGCTTTAACAAATATGGGCTCAACTTGAGTCGGAGTCGAGTCGCTTAATAAAAATAGGGGTTTAAGTTGAGTCAGAGTGAAGTCGCATGGATGTCGCTTGAGTCAAAGTTGAGTCGTATGGATGCTGCTTAAGTCAAAGCTGAGTTGACTCATCCTCTTACGAGTCGAAGTCACATCTGATGCAAACAACAAATTGGGAGCAACTAAATAATAAAGGGGTCCAAACAATGTTCTAGAGTGTGTGGGTGAGTTCAGGTGCTTTTCAAATCCACATAAATAAATTTTCAGTCTAAAAATATCTTAAAGAGTACTTAACTACATCACAAACTCTGCTGACTGCTCCTTATCTTAAGTGAAGCAATACAATATTGAATATGTACATAGAAATGATAACTGCAGTATTCATAACCAAATAGTAGCATATCAACATAACATTCTGGAATGTTTATACCAGGGTCTATTTTAAGGGAAAACCACTGGGGAGGGCAAAAAGGTACCCCCATTTTTTGGGGGCATTTTTTGTGGCAAAAAGGTACCCTCATTTTTCCCCTCCGCGAATTTGGACCGGTGTTCCTATTTTGGTATTCGAGCTTATGAAATTCACTTCTCGAATTCACAACAACAACAAAAAATGTAGACATTTTCCCGATATTTTTTTTTTTTTTGGGGGGGGGGGGGGGTAAAACCCTCAAAATCACAAATCCGAGATAGCCATTTGGAAGAAAATGTAATTTCCTTTCTGTTGACGTTTTGTATTTCCAATGTGCTTTGAAACTCGATTTGTTTACGATTTTTCAAACATTATTGTTTTTCCACCAAAAAATGGCATGATGACATCATTCAAACGTTATTATCTCCCAAAATGCGGCATTAATTTCATTGAAATTTAGTGAGAAGACGTGGAATTGATGCCGTATAAGGTTCTGAAAGTGTCGCGTTGATATCTATCACAGTTTTAAAGTCATTGAGAAAATCCGGGAGGTGGCAGATTCTGCCCCCCCCCCCCCCAGCGGGGCGAGTGTCACCGGGGCTGCTTGAATTGCATCAGGTGCAGGGGCGGATCCAGAAAATCTTCGAGGGGGTCATCAATTGCAGTGGTGCCCGTACCTATACCCAAATCTGAAAACTCAACGGAATTGGTCCACTATTTTGAGGGTGCCCCTATTTCATTTTGTTTTATTGACAACGTTGGCTATAGGTATTTGCAATATCAGTCGTACCGTTTCTATCATTTAAAGTGCCGCGGATGGTGCTAAATATATTATTTGTACATTCAAGGGCGGCCCAAGACAGCTGATGAAGAATTGACCAAGAGGGAAGTCGAGGTTCGTGACCAGGGGAGGGGGGGGGGGGTTGGAAGCTGTTTTTACGAGCAGTAAATCTTAGGCATGCGATAAACTATTACTGTGCCGCGAAGCGGCTCCAAAATTTGAGGTTTTGAGCGGGTTGGAGAACTAATTTTTGCTATTGGAGCATGCAGGGTCAAAACGAGGAAATATGTCTGGAGCAAAAGATGGTGTCAAAAGATATGTTACCCCTCCCCCATTTAAGGTCATGGCCCCATATCCCTCCTCTTGCGGCCACCAGTGTGTACAGTTTATATTAGACCCTTTTGTACTGGAAAAGAAAACTGATTGATTTGTGCCGCGTAGCGGCGCGGATTTTTTTGCTTTATTTTGTTTTTGTCTGGATAACTAGGCCCTAACAAATCGAAAGGTTCTATAATCTATATGTATCAGCCCAAGGGGCGCCCTCAGGGCCCCTCGAGTCCAATGCGTTGTTGCCTCTGGTATAAAAGCACGCTGGTGCCCCTTCATGGTTGGTACCCAAGGGACGGGAGGCACGAAGGGACATTTTTTTGGCATAATTTAGCAACTTTAATTTAGCATCATTTCGCGATATTCTTCTTCTCTCCAGCGACCAATGCTTGTGATTTCATGGCGGCACCAGACCATTGTTTTCCCTCCTGGATTCAAGGAGGTGGTCCTGGATTCAAGGAGGATTCAGTGCCCCGGTGTCTCCCCTCGCCCCACAGTGCCGCCTACCGTCACGATGGTGACCCTGGTACACCGGTGCAGTGGTGCTCTTGGTCCACCGGCGCAGTGGTGACATTGGTCCAAAGAACACCGAATGATTTGCGCCGCAAAGCGGCGCGGATTTTTGTTTGCTTTATTTTGGCGGTGCCCCTGGTGCCCCGGCGCGATAGTGCCACCATGGACCAGGGTGGGGGGGGGGGCATGACCCCCGTGACCCCCCCCCCCTAGATCCGCTACTGATCAGGTGCGCTGTTCTATCATTGTCTATCATTGAAAGCAAGGGATATATAAAAACTTCAAATTCAATCACTTGAGAGAAGAAGAAGAACTTCCGTTTTCATGAAGTTTTCTCCTAGGATCATTGTTTTTCACGTTCAGTGCCGGGAACGCGCAAGGGGGCAAGGGGGGGGCATACTTGTACTGCATGCCCCATCTCCTCCCACAGATTCCTGTGGGGGAGGACGGCATTTGCCCTTGATGTCCGCCCCCTGGATCCGCCAGTGGGGGCGGATACCCTCCCCACTTAGTTTTTTTTAAATAGCGGAAAACGACGCCATTTCGCGACGCCATTTTTTGGTACAACTGCTTGCCTATCAATTGTCCAAATCCTGTTAATTTGTTTACCTCGGGTCTCCTCAGGTCACGTCACTAAGTCAAGTCTAATGATTCCACTTCCAAAAAATGTTAGGTCATGCCTCAGCCACATTGTTTGACCGATCAGTTAGATACTCACAGGATTTAATCAGGTCATAAACACCTACAATTATGCTATTTCGGATGATTTTTACATCGATGACCTAAGGTGAAATCTATTTTGTGACCTCCCAATTATAAGTCATTGGGGAAACATGAAAATGCATATAAATCCACAGTAAATGGCTAAATTTGACCAATTTTCACCAGTCCCGCATATTTTGCAAAATACAAAGATCCAGTGGCGGATCTACGGTTGGACAAAATGGGCAATTCCCCCCCCCCCCCCCAACCGCCCAGTGTCAGAAAAGTGGTTCCACGATCTAAGTTCGCGGAACAAATTTTTCGCCAGCGGCGGAACACATTTTGTAATGCGTATACCAGTATTTTTTTGCGTAATTTTTGATACGCGTTTCTACACAACCTATTTTCATATATGCCAATGTGTGCATAAATTATGATGTGGAAAGTTGATGAAGCGTCAGTCGTATTTCCTGTACAGATATGGTCTTGTCGTCAGTCGGGAACCCGGGTCCCGGGTCGTATGTTAAAAAGGTACCTTGCATCGTTGCGTATGCGTATATGGGAAACTGGGCTCAAGTCTCAGTCTAAAGTACTGCCGTCTTTTGCATAACGTGTTTTTAGTGTCCCAGTGTTATCCATGGTTCCAATGACGATGGTATCGGTGGCGGGGTTGTAACCTGAATACGCAAAAACTTTTTTGGGAGGTTTTAACTAGTTTTATTTTATTTTTAGAAACGTACCAGTTTTCCTTCCCTTAATCACTGCAGAAATTTCGGATGTTGGGAATTTGGATGTTCCGCCTTACGATTTTTTTACAATTTGTGTCGCATGTCGCGTCACGTTCTGGCCATTGTTCGGAAAGTCAAGTATCAGTCTATTGTTTATGCTAGTCAGTCTATGGGCGTTGGATGGAAAGAATCGACTTCAGAATGCCTCCGCCCCCCCCCCCAACTTTCGGAAGGTGGCGGTGCCCTTGCAGGGCAGTAGTTTCTGAGATAGAAATACGTGGTGCATACGTGCGCACGTTCAGAAGCACCCCACCCCTGACTTGTGGGAAAGTGGCGGCTGATAGATCCCTAACCAGTAACCACACACCAAATTTGAACACCATCTGCTCAGCAGTTGCCCTCACCCACTCCAGATTGTATGGCGACGTTCCTGATCCAACATCCCCCGATATCTCCCACTCTGCCGCTAATGGGCAATTGTTCAAAGTATATTGAAATTCAAGATATTCCAGAAATAATTTAAAGTTGCTTATTTTGGCTGGGAAATACTCAAACTGAGGAATATCATAACATTTGCATTGGATTTGTATACATTTATCACCAGGCAAGCATATTTTATTTTAATTGAATACCTATCAAGCGAAAAATGACATGGAAATACTGAAATAAGGGTGGGCAACATTTCTTGACTGGGGGGGGGGGGGCAAAACGGCTCACTGGGGGGGGGGGGGGCATTTGCCCCCCCCCCCAGTTAACATGTTAAAATAGGCCCTGGTTTATACGAACCATGAACCATAGCGCCATCTATGTCTGAAATAGAAAAGTTTGCATCACAAATTCACTTGATGTTGATAGGTACTTGAATAATGTAAATTCAACAACAGATCACAATTCACCTTGTTTGCTAACGCCAAAATATTTGTTTTCGGAATTCTTACAGTTGTCGCTCGTCAGTTCACCCATGACTCAATTACACTTAAAAACATAGGCGTTTATGGTTCGATGGTTCGAGCGCGATTATTTTGTTAAACTCCACAACAATGACTTGGCAAGTTTCAATCATACGAATTTCATACCGTGCTGATAGATCCTCAACATTGTCGTTGACATCGTTGAGGAATCGTTGAGGAATTGACTAAAGACTGTGATTGGTTAGTATATTGGCCCACATGCTAGCACTAGCTACTAGCAGTTCACAAGCTACTCTGGGAGTGTCACATATGCAATTTATCCAAATGATTGATTAAACCAGTTAACCTGAAAATTATATTCAAACGTTATATTAATTTTGTGTGCGGAGTTTCAGGGCGGGTTTGCAAACAAGTCCTGCGCCCCGCCAGGAACGGAGGTTTAGTGAGAGCGTGATAGGGTTTAGTGAGCGGCATTAGCCTAACCCTACAGCGTAAATAAGTTATGTGACGTCATAACCGGGCCGCCGTGAACGCCGTCTATACTTGTCGTATCAAGGCCGGTCGTCGTCAGCTGGCGTGTCAGGCCGTTGTCATCCCAATGCCTATAAGCTATTCAATAAATGCCCCCGGGGACGTCACCGGGGCATTACTTTTTTGGATCCCTGTGAGTTTATATATTGGATTGGATCCCTGTGAGTCATTAATATGAGACTTGATAATGTCTGACATACATTATTGATGATGTATTTTACATGCATGTCACTTGCGAAGTAGTGTTTTATATATTTAGCTTGCTATGCCGGATAATAAGTATCCCTTCGATGACGTCATGTCAGATACTGCGCAGCAGGAACGATTCTACCTTATATTTATGGCCTTGCTGGCGTGTAAACAAAGTTTGGTGGCGGGCGAGGCGACGGAAGCGAAGCTAGTAATTATTGAAGTTATAATAAGTTATAGTGCAAAATGTCTTGGAGAAGACATACATAGTTACTAAATGGGATATTATCTATCGATTGGTAGGTATATTATAGGCATTAACTAATATATAATGCCTAATGGTGTGCAGATGGCCAGTACCCCGAAACATTCCATTGCTTGGTTACAACATTTGGGAATATGCAGTGAATTGTATTTAAGTTGAACGCTACAACATATTACATTTTGTGGTTTGGGTTGGCAGTGGGGTAGTTACATGTCCTTACCTTACCTTACCTTGCCTTACCTTGCCTTGCCTTACCTTGCCTTGCCTTACCTTACCTTACTTTACCTTACCTTACCTTACCTTACCTTACCTTACCTTACCTTACCTTACCTTACCTTACCTTACCTTACCTTACCTTACCTTACTTACCTTACCTTACCTTACCTTACCTTACCTTACCTTACTTTACTTTACTTTACTTTACTTTACTTTACTTTACTTTACTTTACTTTACTTTACTTTACTTTACTTTACTTTACTTTACTTTACTTTACTTTACTTTACTTTACTTTACTTTACTTTACTTTACTTTACTTTACTTTACTTTACCTTAGCTTA
>JAXIVJ010019895.1:0-16757 GCA_036785665.1 Chirona hameri | reverse complement strand
AGAGATCGACCGCCCTATCGGCGGCGTCTCGAACTAAAGAAGGCGGGGCCAGTTCAAGGCTCCGCGGGAAAATTTCAGTTATCTGTTAAAGGAATCAACTCACCCTAACCTCCAATAATGATGTGATGATGGTGTAAAAATGGCTGGCGCATCGCGAGTTGAGTCGGCGTTCCGTGGTCAGCACCCCACTATCTGTCAGACCGAGGTAAAAGCAACGTCACAGGCCTCCGTATAATCGGGCCGAGAGCCACACGTTAATGGGGATTTTGGCAGCCGAAGATAAGTTATAAATAACGCCTTATGCGAGGGGAACCAGTATAACACATATCGAAATTAACGCAGATTCCTACAATACCGGCGTTTCGCTTCACAGGCAGTCTGATAGAGCATTCATATCACGATAATGGTCAGGGACCACGCAGCACGGTTAGCAATCCCAACTGTTAAATCAGAGGCAGGTTGGAATTCGATTGAGTGGTTTAACTAGAGGATCCCTGAACTCATTCGGAACAGAGACGTCGGCCATCTATCGCCATCTGTCAGCGAAGCCTCGAAGGACCGTGAAGGGGGCGCCACCGTCGATAATCGGAGGACGGGCGGCGGACAGTGCTGGAGACGGTAGTTCCGCTGACCGCCTCCCTCGGAGTCGCATGTGGTCTGCAGACGTTCAAGCGGCTGCCACAGCATGCAGAGTAGAGGAGTATCAGGCCGGGAGTCGAAGCCGCCTGATCAAGGCGAAGTGATAGCTTAGCTTCGATCTGCGAAGTCAGACAGAGGGTATGAGTTTACCATTCTGGAAGGCAGAGATATCGCGAGATCAGGGTGTGAAGGCTGGAAGCGGTGGACCAGAAACTAGCTTGGTTCAAGTGTGTTTGGGGGAGGATCCCACGAGAGGCTGTTATCCCAACATGTGGTGTGGCGACTGGTGTCTTAGCTTTAAATTGTAAACATTTAATTATCCTGCACAGATTCAAGTAAAATACGAGCCAATCAATCCTGGTGAGTTAAGGAAATTAGCTGGGTGAATACCTCAAATCCCTTTGGGAGGTTAACCCGTAAGCAGTACTGGTGACTCAGATCCAGTGCAACAACTAGTGTATGCTGACAATTATAATCTATTCAGATATTAACAATATAGGAGTGAGGGCTTGAGAAGCAATAGGAAGCAGGACGGCAGTGAGCAAAACAAATAAATTACCAGCCCTCCCAGCCACTTTACCCCAATCACAACACAGTTGAGGGCCCATCATATTTGGGGTAGAACATTATTTGATATAAGAATGACGGCAGAGGAGAATTCAGAGATCAGATTCATCTCTGAGCAATCCTCTGGGAAGAATATGGAAATTAGGGTGAACAGAAGGGATTCTCTTTGAGGAGAGGGTGATTATTACCTCTTAGCAGAATCATAGCAGGACCGCTTCTCAGTAATGGATAGTAGCAACAGCTCATCCCTCCGTCTCAGGTCGAGTGACATCTGGTATGAGGCGGGTATTAGTAGCAACTGTCCATTGAACAGTGTCTTGGCCTGAAACAAACATAAGAAAAGAAGAAAGGTGTCAAACGTATATTACACCAAAGCGACCATAAATCCAATGGTCTAATCATTAGGAGAAATAGTAATCTACATCCATTTAAAGGATAATAGCGTTACAAATGGGGAGCGATACCATGCAGCAACACAGGTATTCTTTGCACGTTGCCTAAATATCTTTAACAGGGCCCCGTACCTCGGCTACAAAATGCCTGCTCAACGGATTAAGAGACAATCAAGCTATGGACATGTTAGAAAAATAGATAGACTGCAATATCTATCATATTCATGCAGCCTGAATATAATACCCAGTGCTTAAATACCATCTAACAGCTTACTTAGCGGAACACACCAGAGACCAAAATGGCGTCCTTGAGCCGGCTTTATCATGTTCAAGTATAATCCGGGGAACACTGCCAGTGTGACGTCAGTGAACCCAGCCAATCGCGGCGCACCTAGCGGCTCGCACAAGCGCACACATTGGCTGGCCGTGATTGAACGCCAGGAGACAGCCCTATATGACGTCATCGGACCGAACGACCCACTATGCTAGCTATCGCTTCTACATGCGGGAGAAAAGTTCTAGAGAGATTGAGATAATTTGGCGGAAAAGATCCCCATAAAGCGAGTCATAATTGCGGTTCCGAATGATAAATCCTTGAGGAATATATAAATATATCTTACCTGCACGGAGACGAGACGAAGTCCATCGGCATTCGAGCATGCCTAATGAGGAGACATGAAATCTAGCCGTAAGAAGTTGAGTCATCGACGCGCGTGCGCACTGGCTTATTGATGCCAAGGTCAGTCCCGTCGTCTCGAACTACGAGGGAATTGTGAGGGATCGAGAGGTGATAATGTTGAAGATAACAACTATCCTAGCCGGGACGAGGCAGATATGAGCCGCGCCCCTGTGCGTGATTATACTCTGTTGACAACGATCTTTTCGCTGATGGACTTATGGGTTTGTCAAACGAGGGAGGGATGTGGTGGTATGGATTCGAGCGCCCGGAATGAGAACAAAATAGGGATTTTTTGTTGGGCTAAAAGGATCGGCTATCGTGTCATAACTAATAGCTGGATATTGACGCTGTAAGACGCCTGGGGCTAGCGAGCGGGTGAGTCGGGCGATGCAGTGCCGCCGAGGTGCGTTAGCGAGGGAGGGTGCCGCCCGAGTGAGGTGGTTTGGGCGAGGGGATGTGCCGCTGGAGTGGGGAACGGTGGTTGAGATGTGGGAAGCTGGTGACGAGTGGGTGAGGGGATGCCGCCCAAGAGGAGGAGATATATGTCCATCGAGGGGAATCTGTGATGTACGCCGAACGATCAGGCCATGGCACTTTGTATCGCAACGTGCAGCTCTTGTTCTCCCGACTTTCGGACGAAATTACAGGTGTTATGTCCATCGCGTAGCTAACCAGGTGGTGCCGGCCAACCGGGTAGCGCAACTCTAACGAGATCGCGACGTGCGGAGATCTTAGAATCAGTGGCGGCGCGGTGAGGGGTGATTGCCTCCGTGCGACTGAATAAGTCCATCGCGCTCGACCAGGTGATTGCAATAAGCCGGCAGCGAATGCAGCCGCAACTTAGCCAAGTAGCTCTGGCCGCGGGACCTCGGAGTTTCATTAGGCGGTTGTGCAGGTCGAGAGGAGGTGATTAAGGGGGCCATGCAGGGCCGAGAGCGGGTGAGCTGAGCAAAGTTAAGTCCATCGAGGAGGGCTTGCGAGGTATGCCGGATGACAGATCTTACGTTGTTTGTCCCGCAATATGCCATACTTGTCTTCCAGACCCTCGGAAAAAAGGGGTAGGTCTTATGTCCATCATGGAATTCCCCAGGTCGTACCGGGCGACCGGGGAATGCTGTCGCGGAGGCACCATGACGTGCGGAAGGATTAGGATCAGTGGCGATGTGGCGAGGGGTAAAGGCCGCCACGTGACTGAATAGGTCCATCGCGCTGGCTTCGGTGATTGCAAAAAGTCGGCAGCGAATGCAGCCGCAACTTAGCCAAGTAGCTCTGAGCCGTGCGACCGCGGAATTTTAGTAGGCTGTGGGAATGGTTGAGAGGTGATTAGGTGGCGCAGTGAGACGGAATATTCCGATGTAACAAGGGAAAGGGAATTATATTTGTAGGAACGTTAAGCTTGGAAAGGTAATGAGGGGAGGAAATAGTATTTGTGGGGATGTAAAGATCAGAGATAATTTAAAGGGAATTTTAGATATTGGGCGGATTAAGGGAGACAACGTGGGGAAGGGACCCCGTGACGGATCATCTGTCGGGACATACTCCGGTAGGCTCTATCGTGGGAGACCCTATCCTAATGACCACCACAAACCGAACTTCAAAGACCATCATGACATACCTTTATCCGAGCAGCGAGAGACCTATATGTTGACTAACGACTGGTCAACCTCATCACAAATTAATTCTGTGCGAGGTCGGATGAAGCGCATTGCAATGGGAGAAATTCACAAATGTTCGGGGGATTCCAAGAACGTTGATAGTTCGGAAGCGACAAGAAATAGCGGATCGCCAATACCACCGATCGATTCGCTGGTTCAAGAAACCCCCGCATGCAAAATTGGTAAGATGTTGCAGATTGTTGCAGAGAGTTGCAAGACGTCGTAATTGTTGCAGGTGAAGTCGTATAGCCCTAATTCCACCACCATTGAGATCAGCAGCCCAAAATCAGTCCGAAGGGAAATAAGAAGGAAAGTGTAATTTTGATGTTTTTAGTGATTTTTTGTTGTTGTAAGGCAATGTTGCAAAGCCCGACTGCACGCTACATTTACAATAATGGAGTGTCAAGTACAATTAATAGCATGACAAGTCTGACATTAGAGCACTGTGATTGGCAGATCCAGGGTTAGGGGCCAATCAATTGACGCACCTGCGCCATAGTTGTGATCAAATGAGGCGAAGGGAAACTTTAACTTCCCTTTATTAGTAGTCGAACCTCCACTAGTACTTAATTGCTATGTAAACACCATTATTGATAGCTACCTTTTATCAACAAGAATTGGTGCGTGCTATCAAAAAGAGTTGGCAAGCTAAATTTCCCCAAAAACGTGGGGAAATTTAAGGGCCTTCCCTAAATAAATATGACTGGTGGGTCACTTCGGACGTGCCGGATGGCTCAAACCCAGTGCAGGCTGAGAAGTCAACTAAAAATGAATGAAACAAGCTTTAGTGTAGCGTATCTTTTTTGTTTTGTTTGGTTTGGTTAGGGAAAGGCCGCCTCGGCACAATCGGACCATTGCGCACCCATGGAATGAAGGAGAACGGGTAAAGTGGGTCAAAATGGAACGCCGATCGGGCAACCGTCCATGGACTTACAGGGTGAAGCTGCGAGGTAGGCCCAGGCCATGAAGGCGACCACCACTCCGAGGGGGGGAGGGCTCGGGGACCACCATATGCCCGGAGAACGGCGGCCACCAGGCCCGGGTTAACATGAGCGTGACAGATGATGGCGGACCGGCTGACGGGAGGTTAAAAGGGATTTGTGCAGCGAACCACTACCATCAACATAGCGGTGCGATCTGACAAACATACATACATAGGAATTGAGACTTGGCACCAGTCAGTTGTTGGCCACTAAACCCTTATAACTAAAATATCTTATTAGACCTATAGCAACAGCACTCATGTCAGCATATATTTATGTCCCTAGATGGCATTAGTAGTAAACGCCTGAGATTATGCTGTACCGCATAGCCTGAAGCCAAGGACTACGTCCTGCGCAATGAGGGGGAGGGAGGAGGGTAACGAGTCATTCGGGTCGTCAAAATCCATACCCTTAGTGTTGAGAAACACTGCTCAAAACAACCTTTCGCGGTCGGTAGGACTCGAAACTACGCTCCCAGAGGGAATCTGATTTCGAGTCAGACGCCTTAACCACTCGGCCACGACCGCCTACATTTATCACAAACAGCCTTGTATCACTGAAAAAGGATGGATATCACATATCTGAAAATAACGCGGCTAAATATGCATCGGAGTTTGGAATGAGGGAAATATTATTTCATCACACATACATTGTTTTGAAGAGTCAGAATTTTAAGCAGGTATAATTTGAATAATAACATTATTCTTAACTCGCACCAAATGAAAGAAGGTTATTACGAGCGAGCATGAAGCGCTCGCTCGTCCTTCTGTGGTGTAAGGGAATAGTCTGAATATTAGCGTCCCGGCCCGACCCGACCCGACCCGCGGCGACGCTATTGAGAAGCTCATATCTCTGCAACCGCACGTCCGATTGACAAGCGGGCTTCTTCGCTGAGCAGCCCCATCTAACCTACCCAGTTTTGGAACAGTGCCGACTCATATGGGCACTACCACTGCGCGTGTCGCCTGCCGCGTGAGGGTGTTGAAAGTAGTTTTCTCGTAAAAATTCCGCAATAGCTGGGCAAATTGTGTGCAAATTTGGTGTTTGGTTAGGGACCCCTCAGCCACCAGTTTCTCACAAGTCAGGGGTAAGGTGACTGCTCGTGCGCACGTGTACCCCCTTATTCTATAGCTCAGCAACGGCTAAGACGATTGTGTTCAAATTTGGTGTTTGATTAGGGACCTCTCACCCGCCAGTTTCCCTCAAGTCAGTGGTAAGGTGACTGCACGTGCGCACGTGTACCCCCTTATTATGTAGCTCAGCAACGGCTAAGACGATTGTGTTCAAATGTGGTGTGTGGTTAGGGACCCCTCAGCCTCTAGTTTCCCTCAATTCAGGGGTAAGGGTTCATCTCCACGTGCGTTCGTCCACACCCCTATTCGAAATATCAGGAACGGCTGAGCCGATTGTGTTCAAATTTGGTGTGTAGTTAGGGACCTCTCAGATGCCTCTTTCCCAAAATTTGGGGGTGGGTGCTTCTGCACGTGCGCACGAGCACACGCCTATTTTATTTCTCAGGAATCACGAATAGGAGCAGATTATCCTCACCATACATTTCCTTCGCGCTCGCACGTTCATCGCCAACTACGGCGCCTTACTGGTTCATAGCGTAATTTTGGGTTTTCGAAGGATCTTTGTTTTTGACAGGGAATGAGATGCTGCCTCGAGACGTGAAACAGTTTAGTACTGAGAAACGTTGCATTTAAATGCAAAACTTAACATTAAACAAACTAAGCCTTTCGTCACCCTTTCGCCGGCCCCGTGGTGTAACGGTTACCACTCAGGACACTGAATCCGGCGATCCGAGTTCAAATCTCTGCGGGACATAGCTTGTCGGATTTTGAGTAGTATTTTCGCCTTCTAAGCGATAGTGAGTTAGACGAACAGCATTCACATCAACATGAACATACACAAATATGTTGGCCAGAGCATATTCATAGCGACCTTTGCCCCACAAGAATTATGGAAAGGTGGGGAAATTTAAGGGCGGCCCCAAAGAAAATATAACTTGTGCGCCAGTTTGGACGTGCCGAACAGCTCAATCCCAGTGGCGAATGAGAGGTCAACGAAACAAAACGAATGACACTTTTTTAATAAAGCAGACCGTTACTATTACATTAGCAGTGCAATCTGAAAACACACCTTAGAGTTAAGACTGGGCACCAGTCAGCTGTAACGCCGCTTAACCCTTATAACTAGAATCTCCTATTAGATCAACAACAACGGCACGCATGCCAGCTTATACTTCTGTCCCTAGATGGCATTAGTATAAAACACCTGAAGTTATGCTGTACCGCATAGCTTTAAGCCAAGGACTACGTCCTACGCAATGAGGGGAGGGGTAACGAGTCATTCAGGTCTACAAAAGGATACCCTTGATGCTGCGAATTACTGCTCCAAAAACGATCCTGCGCGGTCGGTGAGACTCGAACCTACGATCCCAGAGGAAATCTGATTTCTGATTTGACGCCTTAACCACTCGGCCACGACCACCTATATCCATAATAAACAGCACCTGTATCGCTGAAATATCATTATTTTTAATACGTACAAGAGGAAAAAAGGTTCATCATAGCGTGATTTTGTTTTAACGTATCCTGGTTTTGCGAAAGAATGACATGCTGCCTTTGGACGTGAAACAGTTCAATACTTAGAAACGTAGCATTTGAATGCAAAAAATTAGCATTAAACAAACTAAGCCTTTCGCAAAAATTTCGCCGGCCCCATGGTGTAACGGTTAGAACTCAGGACTCTGAATCCTGCGATCCGAGTTCAAATCTCGGCGGGACCTTGGTTGTTACATTTTGAGTGGCATTCATTTGCGCTTTCTTAGCGATAATGACTGAGACGATCACCATTATTATGAACATTAATATGTGCAATGTGCATAAATGGTCATAAAAACATCACGGGGCCGTTGAAATTGTTGCGAAAGGCTTAGTTTGTTTAATGTTAAATTTTTGCATTGAAATGCTACGTTTCTAAGTATTGAACTGTTTCACGTCCAAAGGCAGCATGTCATTCTCTCGCAAAACAAGGATACTTTAAAACAAAATCAGGCTATGATGAACCTTTTTTCCTCTTTACGTGTTAAGAATAATGATATTTCAGTGATACAGGTGCTGTTTGTTCTTGATGTAGGCGGTCGTGGCCGAGTGGTTAAGGCGTCTGACTAGAAATCAGATTCCCTCTGGGAGCGTAGGTTCGAGTCCTACCGACCGCGCAGGATCGTTTTTGGAGCAGTGATTCGCAGCATCAAGGGTATCCTTTTGTAGACCTGAATGACTCGTTACCCCCTCCCCTCATTGCGTAGGACGTAGTCCTTGGCTTCAAGCTATGCGGTACAGCATAACTTCAGGTGTTTTATACTAATGCCAGCTAGGGACAGAAGTATAAGCTGGCATGCGTGCCGTTCTTGTTGATCTAATATGAAATTCTAGTTATAAGGGTTAAGCGGCGTTAAAACTGACTGGTGCCTAGTCTTAACTCCAAGATGTGTTTGTCAGATTGCACTGATAATGTAATAGTAACGGTCTGCTTTATTAAAACACGTGTCATTCGTTTTTTCGTTGACCTCTCATTCGCCACTGGGATTGAGTCATTCGGCACGTCCAAATTGGCCCACCAGTTATATTTTCTTAGGGGCCGCCCTTAAATTGCCCAACCTTTCCATAATTCTCGTGGAGCAAAGGTCGCTATGAATATGCTCTGGCCAACAAATTTGTGTATTTTCATGTTGATGTGAATGCTGTGCGTCTAATTCATTATCGCTTAGAAGGCGAAAATACTACTCAAAATCCAACAAGCTATGTCCCTCAGAGATTTGATCTTGGATCACCGGATTCAGAGTCCTGAGTGGTAACCGTTACACCACGGGGCCGGCGAAAGGGTGACGAAAGGCTTATTTTGCATAATGTTAAGTTTTGCATTGAAATGGAACGTTTCTCAGTACTAAACTGTTTCACGTCTCAAGGCAGCATCTCATTCCCTGTCAAAAACAAAGATCCTTCGAAAACCAAAAATTGCGCTATGAACCAGCAAGGCTCCGTAGTTGGCGATGAACGTGCTAGCGCGAAGGAAATGTATGGTGAGGTTAATTTACTCCTATTCGTGATTCCTGAGAAATAAAATAGGCGTGTGCTCTTGCGCACGTGCAGAATCACCCACCTAAAATGTTTGGGAAAGAGGTGGCTGAGAGATCCCTAACTACACACCAAATTTGAACACAAACGGCTCAGCCGTTCCTGATATTTCAAATAGGGGTGTGGACGTAGGCACGTGGAGAGGCACCCTTACTCCTGACTTGAGGGAACTAGCGGCTGAGGGGTCCCTAACCACACACCAAATTTGAACACAATCTTCTTAGCCGTTGCCGAGCTATATAAAAAGGGGGTACACGTGCGCACGTGCAGTCACCCTACCCCTGATGACTTGTTGGAAACTGGCGGCTGAGGGGTCCCTAACCAAATACCAAATGTGCCCACAATTTGCCCAGCTATTGCGGGATTTTTACGAGAAAACTATTTTCAACACTCCTTACGCGGCACGCGGAACGCGCAGTGGTAGTCATCTACATGAGTCGGCACTGTTCTCAAACAGAGTAGCTTGGATGTGGCTGGTCAGCAAAGAAGCCCGCTTGTCAATCGGACGTGCGGTTGCAGAGATATAAACTTCTCAAAAGCGTCGCCACGGGTCGGGTCGCCAGTGTCGGGCCGCTAATATTCAGACTTTTCCCTTACACCTCAGAAGGACGAGCGAGCGCTTCATGCTCGCTCGTAATAACCTTCTTTCATTTGGTGCGAGTTAAGAATAATGTTATTATTCAAATTATGCCTACTTAAAATTCTGACTCTTCAAAACAATGTATGTGTGATGCATTAATATTTCCCTCATTCCAAACTCCGATCCAAACCCTGTTATTTTCAGTCATATCCATCCATTTTCCGTGATACAAGGCTGTTTGTGATAAATATAGGCGGTCGTGGCCGAGTGGTTAAGGCGTCTTACTCGAAATCCGATTCCCTCTGGGAGCGTAGGTTCGAGTCCTACCGACCGCGAAAGGTTGTTTTGAACAGTGTTTCTCAACACTAAGGGTATGTATTTTGACGACCTGAATGACTCGTTACCCCCCCCCCCCCCCCCCTTCCCCCCTCATTGCGCAGGACGTAATCCTTGGCTTCAGGCTATGCGGTACAGCATAATCTCAGGCCTTTACTTCTAATGCCATCTAGGGACAGAAATATAAGCTGACATGAGTGCTGTTGCTATATATTCTATAAGATAGGTCTAATAAGATATTATAGTTATAAGGGTTTGGTGGCCAACAACTGACTGGTGCCAAGTCTCAACTCCTATGTATGTATATGTTTGTCAGATCGCACCGCTATGTTGATGGTAGCTGTTTGCTACACAGATCTCTTTTTACTCTCCCGACAGCCGGTTCTCCATCCTCTGTCACGCCCACGTTATCCCGGGGACTGGTGGCCACCATTCGCCGGACATATGGTGGTCCCCGAGACCACGCCCTCCCCCCGGAGTGGTGGCCGCCTTCATGGCCTGGGCCTACCTCGCAGCGTCCCCCTGTAAGTAATGGACGGTTGCCCGGTCAGCGTTCCATTTTGACCCACTTTACCCGTTCTCCTTCATCTCATGGGTGCGCAATTGTCCGATTGTGCCGAGGCGGCCTTTTCTTAACCAAACCAAACCAAACAAAAAAGCATACGCTACGCTAAAGCTTGTTTCATTAGTTTTTCGTTGACTTCTCAGCCTTCACTGGGTTTGAGCCATCCGGCACGTCCGAAGTGACCCACCAGTCAGATTTCCTTAGGGGAGGCCCTTAAATTTCGCCATATTTCACAATTCTTGTTGATAAAAAAGGTTGCTATCAATGTGAACTAGCCAACTCATTTTACGACCATTTATGCACATTGCGCATATTCATGTTCATAATAATGGTGATTGTCTAAGTCATTATCGCTAAGAAGGCGCAAATGAATGCCACTCAAAATGTAACATCCAAGGTCCCGCCGAGATTTGAACTCGGATCGCAGGATTCAGAGTCCTGAGTGCTAACCGTTACACCACGGGGCCGCAGAAATTGTCGCCAAAGGCTTATTTTGTTTAATGTTAAAGTTTTGCATTGAAATGTTACGTTTCTAAGTATTGAACTGTTTCACGTCCAAAGGCAGCATGTCATTCTCTCAATTATCAATTAATTTTACACCTCTGAGGTACAAAGCTCTCACAAATATGGGGCGATTATTAATTTGTATCGATTTGTTGTTCCAGATGCACTGTGGTCGTATCTCTTTGGCAGTCGCTGGTTCACTTACAGGTACAAAATCTCTAAACCACCTTAGCATTTCTTTATAGAACTGTGGTACGCGCAACTGACTTACAAATGCCTCCGTGTAGTTCATCTTTAATGTGTCATTTAACGTTAATGGCTGAATTCTAGCCTAAAATGTCTTAGCGAATGGTGCGTTTTTATCACCTTCTAGTCTGCTTACCCACGAAATTGTGCTCGCTCGGTACATTACGTTCAAATCAGGAGCCTTCAACCCACCTGTTCTAATGCTCTAACATAATGTTGACTTGGCTACTTTCGGTGGCCTATCTCTCCATAAAACTTCATGATATGGCTCTGAATTAAATCCAAATAGGATTTTTCCACTTGCATGCCGGTCATGATGTATGTTTACTTTGAAAGCACTAACGATTTAGACACGGTGATTTTACCTTTCAAAGTGGGATTTCGTTGTTGCCAGACGTTTAATGTTCGTTCTATTTTCTCAATTGCTGGATCAATGTTGTCTCGCTGGCAGTTTTGCGCTGCGCTGAACCAAATCCCTAGGATTTTAATTTTCTGCTCCGGTTCCAAACCACATATAGGTTGCATCACTCTGCGGTATTTGCCTAATAGCATATAATGACTCTTGTCCTCATTTAATTATAATCCAGAATCTCTTCCAAAAACTTTCACCGACTCGATTAGTATAGAGACTGACGCTTCGTCTTGCACAAATACAGTCGTGTCATCACAGTATTGAGAAAGTTTTATCTCTACATCATTTATCATAATACCTTGAATCATTTTCTCTTCGCGAATTTGTAACGCTAGTATTTCCACTACTAGCACAAAAAGCAACCCTGAGGCGGAGCACCCCTGTTGGAGCCCCCTTGTTGGTCTGAACCACTGAGACGTATATCTGTTGTTCGCAACCGCAATCTCGCTATCTCTGTGCAGAAGCTTTATCCAACTTACGAAATTTGGACCAAAATTGAATTTGTCTAAGGTGGCATATAAGAACTTATGTTCCACTGTATTATACGCATTACGGAAATTGAATGCCATTAGTATTCCTTCTACGTTGTCTTTGTCGCAGTATTCAATAACATCTGCAATGGTGCGGAGGTTATCGCCGATGTACCTGTTTTTTATTGCCCCGGTCTGATCTCTGACAATCAGTTTATCCACCACTTTATGAAGCCTGTTTACTACCACCTTAGCCGCAATCTTATAGACAATGTCGAGTAGGCATATAGGTCGCTTGTTTTTATTTGTTTCTGGTCACCCTTTTTTGGTATCAGTATTATAACCCTACGACGTTGCGTGATGACAAAATTGCTCTCTCTAGCCTCGTTAATATACTCCACAACAAACTGGCCTAGCTCATTCCAAAATAATTGGTAGAACTCCTTCGAAAATCCAGACACAGAAGGACCCTTGTTATTTAGCATACCATCTAGCGCTATTTTACGTTCGTCAACGCTCATGGGCCCCTCGCATAACACCCGATCAGCCTCAGTCAGTCGGGGACACCTTTCTGGCATGGTCGTATAAACGTTTCTGGCTAACTGATCTCTGTTAACGCGTCCCTCCCTGGATGTATACAGCCTTTCAAAGTGTCGTTGACAGTATATCAAAATGGACTTATTGTCCTGTATTACTTCACCGTCATCAGCGACCAGTGCCTCTATGTGTTTTTTGGATTCTCGCTTCGCGCATAAATTTAGAAAATACTTAGATGGTTTTTCACCCTGTTCTATCCATCTAGCACCTGATCGTACAATCGCCCTTTTCCCTTTAGCCTCTTGCATGTTGTCCACTGCAACTTTAGCCGCCGAATACTCTGAGGCCATATGCTCAGAAGGATTCCGGGCTAGCTCACTCTCATAGTTTCTTAGCGCTCGTAAGGCGGCTTCCTCATTGTCTAGCAAGCTTTTTACTTATCTTGATACTGATTACCCGAATCTGACTGCTTAGCATTTCTAATTTTAAGCCTTTGTTATTGACATCCGCATAAATATCTGCACATATAATTGTTTTTTTAATCTCCTCTCTTACTTCGTGTACAAATGTTTGATACGGCAACAACATGTTATTAAATCGCCACAAACCAGGGCCTCTCTCACTATGGTAAATTCTCATCTCTAAATGAACTATGTTGTGATCGCTTAATATGCCTGGATCTATTTCTACTTTAATGATTTTGTGATTTGCGACCAAAGACTTGCTTGCAAATACATAGTCAATTCTCGATTGTTGTAAGGGAACTAATCGCCTCCATGTAAACTGTCTGGTCTGTGGATGATATAATCGCCATACATCTCGCAGTCTAAATTCGGCAAGAATTTTTGCTAACAACCTCGACGCAGCTGTACGTCTAAACCTACGTTTGTCGGAATCAAGCTTGCTCAGGTGAACATTGAAGTCACCGCATAACACAATAAAGTTGCTCACTTCCGATGACACAAGTCTCAATTGGCATTGTAACGAATGGAAGAACTCTTGCTGTTCCTCAGCATGTCCTTGGGTAGGTGAATATAACGCGAAAAGAGCAACTTTAAATGCATCACACTCTAGACTAATAATTAGCATACGACCGTCGCTATCATTATGTAGCTTAGTGGCTTTGCCGCAAAATGACCTTGGCATTAGCACAGACACGCCACATTCCTTTCCACTTGTTCCATGCGTGCAAAAGACATCAGAACCCCACTCAGCCCTCCAATAAATCACGTCTTGAATAAGTTTCCTGCAGTATAACCACATGTGAAGGATATTTTAAATGCAAAAACTGAAATATTGCCCTTCGTTTTACATTCTGTCTTAACCCTATTTGTAACAGGCTCCTGGCTACCCCTATTTGTAACAGGCTCCTGGCTACCCCTATTTGTAACAGGGGGGGGGGGGCGGATTCCGCCCCCGGGAGATCTCGAGATCTAACCGTCCGATTTTCAAAAATGAAACGGTGTTTGGTTCCTCTCAACACGATCTACATTTCTAAATAAAACAAATATCTAAATTTTGGATAGGGGGGCAACAGGGGGGCAAAAACTACAAATTTTAGTGGTATTTTTGATCCGACATAGCTTTCATGTTTATCGACCGATTTGAACACAACTAATAGGAATCGATAGAGATTGAATTGGAAATTGATATATGATGGTGACGTTTGAAAATTCAAAAATCATAGGCGTGTGCAGGTCATTCAATATGGGGGTGAAGTAAATGCGTAATAAAACCATTTTTTGATGTTGTTTTTTTGATAAATGAAATGGTATGTGATTGTGACATTAGACAAAACGGTTATACATCATATTTTTTGCCATAGGCGGTACCAGGTTAGTGAAAAAGGGAGGTAAATTGGGAAAAAATATTAACCGCAGACAAGTTGCTACCCAGCACTATAAATATGTTACTGATCGTAAATAGTTCCTTTTTGCATGTTGCACTTCATCATAGGCGTATCCAGGATCCAAACTGGGGAGGCGCAAGACATTTTGAAAAGTATATTATCCGCTATTATGATACTGACTAGTCAACAGTGACTATTTCACTTACAACTTCAATTGACATTGCTTACCCCCCTTTTTACCCTACCTGGACTCGCCTATTATCTTATAATCGTTCGTAGAGTAGCCTGTGGTGCGTGTTTCATCCGAAAACTGCAGTATGTTATGTCATTGTACGCACATGCCTCTTAGTTTCCTTGCAATAATGTGACCCCCTTTCTTCCATTCCTGAGCGCGCCTCTGCCAAAAATGACTTTATTCCCTTTTCTGGCCTGATATGTGCATATATCAATATATGCTAAACGTTTATTTGCGCCGTTATCGCTGGCATATAGTCATCTCCATGCCAGTCATCCCACTTTTCATGTTCCTGAACACGCCCCTGAAACTCTATATGTAATAAATTATGCAAATAATGGAAGCAGAAGCTATCTTTTACATCTTGATAGCTATAAATGCCCCTTACATCGCTCTATTGGCTTCCCGCCAAGCATTGAATACTTCCTGGAACGCCCCCCCCCCCTTTTTCAAGCCCCTGAAACCACCTCTGCCATGTAATTTGTATGATATTTCATTAACATTAACTAATTTGCACTTGTTGCAATCACTGTAAACCGATGTAACTCATTTATACTTGATGCAGTTAGGAAGAAACCGTAAAGATCGCATTTCCGTATTATCGCCAAATTTCGCCTCCGAACCCACCCAAAACTGGGCCTGGAACCGCCTCTGTTCAGATTAAGAACTCAAAATTTTGACTTCAAATGCGGTATTCAATTCTATGAAAAGTCCGAAAATTTCATGGCCCTGCTCCCAGCCGTTCTTGAGATATCTGCGAAAAACAAGAGGAGGCGGAATCCGCCCCCCCCCCCCCCCCCCCTCCTGTTACAAATAGGGTTAAGCCTCGAACGTTAAACGTTAGCACCTTTAAATCTAAAGCAGTTCTGCCTGTGACCTCATATCTCGAGTGTGGCATTTACCTCCTATGGTGCATAATACGATAACACTGATCATGCACATTGAACATACACGATACGGACAACATACACTGCGAAATATATGAATGGTGTACAGAAAACAATGTCTGTCATTTTGGCTCATTCTGGCACAGTACATCCACGACACGGACAACCTACACTGCGCAATATATGAATGGTGTACAGAAAACCAAGTCTGTCATTTCGGCTCATTCTAGCACAGTACGTCCAATATCCATGCAAGCATCGGACGAAACCAAAGTGATCTATCGCATGACAGCTGAAGGGTGGCGCGTAGCCGAAACATACCGGCATCCTGTCTCTCACCCACGCTGACCGCGCACAGGGGCGCGTCCAGTACTACTCCTGTGGTCATCATTCTAACAGTTTCCAGACAAGATGTTGTCGATGTCGCGCTGATTTCGCACACGAATTTTGTGTCCGTGTTCGAACATTTTGGCGTAGACGTGACCATAGTTAGTAAACACACTGTATATGGTACCGGCTTTCTTCGCCGCGCGTAGTTTCATGAGAACTGCTTGCGTTTTCGCACTAACCATCTCATTCACAAAAAGCTGATCGTTCCTATCTCTAGGCTGGCCTGACTCATCTGTGCGCAAGGATGCTCGTTTCTCATAGATGTTGTCACGTGCAGAGCCTTTACCACAGCGACTAACTTACAAATAATCTTTTTACCTTTAGCGATCCTGTATGAGTGGACAATGTCCTGGCCACTAATCTCGACGTCTGACATGAATTTGCGCACCACAGTTGCGACCGTGGCGCTGATGTCTTCTTTCCACGGTTTGCGCAGCTGGTGGCGGGGCACGCCCGTGCCGTCGAAGACGAGGAGCGGTGTATGTCTCTCTCTCTCCATCTCCTCGACGGTCGATTCCAGGTCTCGGATCTTGTCGTCTCTGTTTCCGACAGCTTCGCTCAGGGACTGTATCACCTGACCTTGGCCTTCGGCATGGTTTTCCAGGTATCGTATTCTGTGTTTCATAGCCCCAGTTCTGCTCGTAGGCTCTCAGTAGATTTGTCAATTTTGTCAATCAGGAACGCGGCCA
>JAXIVJ010019894.1:0-16765 GCA_036785665.1 Chirona hameri | reverse complement strand
ACTTTCAGACCTCACTTTAGCGCCCCAGGTTACCCCATATACCAATTTTGGCGATAATCGGTGACATGACGGTGTCATTTTGCACTTTGTTTTTGTCGATTTGTCGTGGAATGCCCCAGCTACAAAAGGAAGACCATTAGGATTTTTTAACTGAACCTAATTACTCTACTTAATACTAGTAGACGTATTCCACACAACATAGGTACCTATGTAAGGAAATTCACTCACGCGCTCCTCTGCACCCAGCAGACGGCAGGAGACCAAAATCTGCGACGCGCGCTGCGTGTAAAATTATAACTTACGTTGGTTGTGAATCACTCCAAAATAGCGTCAGACGCGCCCATTTCCTTATCCCTACTGTTACCAAAATGCTACCAAATAGAAGAAACACGAACGAGGCAAAAACAAGATTTCTTTCTTTCGCAAGAAGTTATTTTTTTTCCGCAGGCAGTACCCATTTTCATCGCCAGTTTGAGCGAATTTGGAGGGGGCTAATTTTTATTGCCGCCCCTGCCGAGCTAGGGATGGGGGGGGGTGCCCATGCCGCCCCCTGGATCCGCCAGTGTATACAAAAATTGGCCTGACCTGAGGTCAGGGTCACTCTTACATAAAATGATTCGTTTCAACAAGCCAAATACAATGATGAAACTCCCATTGCTCTACCTTGATTTGGTAAAGAGTTATTGAAGACAAACCATACGTGACCTGGGGGTCACCCGAGTTGACCTGTAGAGGTCAAAGAACAGAAATGTCAGATAGGGCTTGGATTTGGCACAAGAGTGGTGGATCTGGTGAAAATTGGTCAAATTTAGCCATTTCCTATAGATGTATACGTGTTTTCATTTTTCCCCATTGACTTATATGGGGGAGGCCACGAAATCGGCCTGACCTTAGGTCATCGATATAAACAAAATCAAGATAGACGAACTGTAGGTACTTATCACCTGATAACAAGCACGTAGCCAGTTTTTTTTATCGGAGGGGAGGGAGGGGCACGTCGGTGGTAGAAAAAATTTCGCTCCACAGACATATGTTGTTGACGGGGGGGGGGGGGTCAAGTCGTCAGAGAAAATCTCATTCTATCTAGTGTACATTTTTTGCTCAGGGGGGGGGGGGGGAATATGCCCCCCTCCCCCTGGCTACGTCCCTGTCTGATATGGCATCCTGTGAGTTTCAAACCGTTTGGCCAATTACTTTGACTGTGGCACGACCGCAGACATTTTAGAGGTGGGGTCACTTGACTTGACCTGGTGACCTGACCTGAGATGACCTGAGGTCAAAAATTTCCCACCGTGTGGGTAAGTTGTGCCCAAACGGCTGTGCCAAATGTCGCGGCGCTGCGCGCCGCCGTGGAAACTCCGGTGGCAGTGCCCTTGTTCTTATGCAGAGTCGAGTGATCGTGTTTTTTTTTGGGGGGGGGCAGCTCCAAAGTTGGGGGGGGGCGAGTTGACCCCACTGCCCCCATGGTCCCTGGTGCAATGATATTCGTATTTAGTGCTCGAATTTCTGCATATTTCTGCGTATGTTGCGCTTTTGTACATTCATCTGCGGCCCATACGAAAACAACACGCCCACCACGCTGGTGGGCCGTTCAGGACAGGTGTCCTGGTGTCCTGGGGCGGAATTGGCCTCCATCTGGGATTTTTCTCTTCACGGTGACGTGTCTTTTTTTTTATGGTGAACGTGCTATAGTAAACCGTAAATAAACTCTCTTGGGATCCCCAACCCACTGGTTTACAACAAGAACAAAATGAAGGAACCTTCATATAAAACACGTGACCTAAAAATGGCAGCGTTTTTCCCCTTGCCCCAGGCCACCTTTCCCGAACGGCCACCAACACGCTAGGGTCGTGTGTTCTGCGTTGCAAATGTCCTTTAGGTAGGTACCTACCTTGGTTGAATTTACTATTAATCCTGGCGATCCTAGTCCAAATTTATATGAATGTGGCTGGTATCATTCTTTTAAAATTAGAGCAAATTAGGGTCAAAATGAAAATAAGGTTTGGAATTTGTGTGATCATGGCCTGCCTATGGGGGCCATTATCAGTTGGTGGGCTTATGGCATACTGGAAGGAGCGCACTAAAATTAGATTCATGACTGTGGCCTTGGCATGGTGGGAGATAAATATAAATTTAGAGCACTAATAGAGCGCTTAAAAATTAGATTCATGACCGTGGCCTTATGGCATACTGGGAGGAGTGCTCTAAAATTAGATTAATTGCCGTGGCCTTATGGCATACTGAGAGGAACGCTCTAAAATTAGATGAATTGCTGTGGCCTTATGGCATACTGAGAGGAACGCTCTAAAATTAGCATATGGCATAATGAGAGGAACGCTCTAAAATTAGATTAATTGTTGTGGCCTTATGGCATACTGAGAAGTACACACTACAATTATATTATATTCATGACCATGGCCTTACGGCATACTGGGAGGAGCGCACTAAAATTGGATGCATGACCGTGGCCTTGGCATAGTGGGGGATAAATATGTATTTTTTCTTACCTGGGCAACGCCGGGTACCCCCGCTAGTAATTCATAAAGGAGGCGGTAAATCATATCCTGTAAAATTTGCCTACATGCAAATTATGTGTATTCTTCCCTGACTCCGTTTATCAGAACAATCCTTCATTGATATCGAGGGAAGTGTGCATCTCGAATGCAGCGCCGCGTCGTTTTATGTCTGCGGCGCGGACTGAATGGCGGCGAATACATTCCCCCGGCGAGCGCGGACTGGGTGGCGGCGAATACATTCCCCCGGCGAGCGCGGACTGGGTGGCGGCGAATACATTCCCCCGGCGAGCGCGGACTGGGTGGCGGCGAATACATTCCCCCGGCGAGCGCGGACTGAATGGCGGCGAATACATTCCCCCGGCGAGCGCGGACTGGGTGGTGGCGAATACATTCCCCCGGCGAGCGCGGACTGAATGGCGGCGAATACATTCCCCCGGCGAGCGCGGACTGGGTGGTGGCGAATACATTCCCCCGGCGAGCGCGGACTGGGGTGGCGGCGAATACATTCCCCCGGCGAGCGCGGACTGGGTGGCGGCGAATACATTCCCCCGGTGAGCGCGGACTGGGTGGCGGCGAATACATTCCCCCGGCGAGCGCGGACTGGGTGGCGGCGAATACATTCCCCCGGCGAGCGCGGACTGGGTGGCGGCGAATACATTCCCCCGGCGAGCGCGGACTGAATGGCGGCGAATACATTCCCCCGGCGAGCGCGGACTGGGTGGTGGCGAATACATTCCCCCGGCGAGCGCGGACTGAATGGCGGCGAATACATTCCCCCGGCGAGCGCGGACTGGGTGGCGGCGAATACATTTCCCGGCGAGCGCAGACTGGGTGGCGGCGAATACATTCCCCCGGCGAGCGCGGACTGCGTGGCGGCGAATACATTCCCCCGGCGAGCGCGGACTGGGTGGCGGCGAATACATTCCCCCGGCGAGCGCGGACTGGGTGGCGGCGAATACATTCCCCCGGCGAGCGCGGACTGAATGGCGGCGAATACATTCCCCCGGCGAGCGCGGACTGGGTGGTGGCGAATACATTCCCCCGGCGAGCGCGGACTGAATGGCGGCGAATACATTCCCCGGCGAGCGCGGACTGGGTGGTGGCGAATACATTCCCCCGGCGAGCGCGGACTGGGTGGCGGCGAATACATTCCCCCGGCGAGCGCGGACTGGGTGGCGGCGAATACATTCCCCCGGCGAGCGCGGACTGGGTGGTGGCGAATACATTCCCCCGGCGAGCGCGGACTGAATGGCGGCGAATACATTCCCCCGGCGAGCGCGGACTGGGTGGCGGCGAATACATTCCCCGGCGAGCGCGGACTGGGTGGCGGCGAATACATTCTCCCGGCGAGCGCGGACTGGGTGGTGGCGAATACATTCCCCCGGCGAGCGCGGACTGGGTGGCGGCGAATACATTCCCCCGGCGAGCGCGGACTGGGTGGCGGCGAATACATTCCCCCGGCGAGCGCGGACTGAATGGCGGCGAATACATTCCCCCGGCGAGCGCGGACTGGGTGGCGGCGAATACATTCCCCGGCGAGCGCGGACTGGGTGGCGGCGAATACATTCCCCCGGCGAGCGCGGACTGGGTGGTGGCGAATACATTCCCCCGGCGAGCGCGGACTGGGTGGCGGCGAATACATTCCCCCGGCGAGCGCGGACTGAATGGCGGCGAATACATTCCCCGGCGAGCGCGGACTGAATGGCGGCGAATACATTCCCCCGGCGAGCGCGGACTGGGTGGCGGCGAATACATTCCCCCGGCGAGCGCGGACTGGGTGGTGGCGAATACATTCCCCCGGCGAGCGCTGACTGAATGGCGGCGAATACATTCCCCCGGCGAGCGCGGACTGGGTGGTGGCGAATACATTCCCCCGGCGAGCGCGGACTGGGTGGCGGCGAATACATTCCCCCGGCGAGCGCGGACTGGGTGGTGGCGAATACATTCCCCCGGCGAGCGCGCACCGTCTCCGTCGGCCCATCATAGCAGGCTGCCACTCGTGCCCTCTGGCTGTGAGGCCATGTTGGGCGGGTGACACGGCCGCGCTGCCGGCTGCCCTGCCGGCTGCTGTAGAGGTACTGACTGGTGTAGGATGACGGTAGGGTACTTGATGATGACGATTGATGATGATGTTCAGGTGTCAGGTCCAGACGGGGAGGCACGTGGCAACAGCTGTAGGCGCCTGACATCGGAGACGGAGGATGTCGGCCGGCACAGTATGGTCCTCGTGGCTCTCTCATCAAGTGACATCGGCCCGAGTCCAAACCGGTGTCAGATTCTGAGATATTCGGCGGTCCGAGTCGAAACCGGTGTCAGATTCTGAGATGTTTGGAAGTTAGACTCCCGATCCAAATGATGCCGCAACTTCACGGCGCGCCAGGACCACGACTCGTCTCATGCTGCTTGGCTTTCGCTTCTTTCCGCAAAGCCTTTTTAGCTATCTGGTAAGTTAGCCAAAGACATGGTTTGCGATTATCAATCAAAATCCGCACTAAGGATAAGAATAGCACGCACTAAGAAGTGACATCGTCAGCTGCGGTGACTCCCAAATTATTTTCAAGTCATCTTCGAATGTTAGCATATCCACGACGAGATACTCACCAAGATTGTCAACCACGGACACATTCTCATTAACTTTCAATATGCAATCTACCTACACGATGTTTTCATACAACGATGAACGAATCTGTCACTTTGATACGCTTCGCTTTCTTTCTTTTTACGATTTAAGAACGGGTTTCGTTTCAATTGCACGCACAGGGATGCAGTAACCATTAATGATTTATTTTACGGCGATAAGCAGGACCACGCGATAGCGACACATATATAACGGCCTTAACGGGCAATATATGAAGCGAGAGAGACATTCAACTGTTGGAGGAAATGGGCCATTTTAAACCCAGGCAGGGTCGGTAGCTGTGATTTAAAGTTCGCTTCAGTGGACAGGTCGATGATTTAATTGTTTCAACTCTGAACTTCACTCAGTGCTGTTGGACTCATCAAGGTTATTTCAAGGCAGTTCACCATTACGTTCAAAATCCGGACGACTATAGGGTATAACTAAATAGTTGGGCGTTGGGCAGTTTGTCATCTCGAATTCCATTCAACAGCTTAAATAGCTTTAATTTTCAGCTACCACGAGCATAGCGCCTTGTCTATGCAGATCCACCAACACGCTTCAAAACGACCCATAATCGTCAGCATAAGCTCGTGGTTTTACGCGTTGTTACGGTGTAACAACGCGTAAAACCACGAGCTTATCAGCCGGAAAATACAACGTGCCCGCCATTATACAGCTTCCATAGTGTTCACTGACCACTGAAGCCCCGATCACAGCTATTCTTGGCTGCGAAATTGGCGCTTTTCGCGATTCATATTTCTACGCTGTTAAAAGGACTAGTGCATAAACGTCAAATGTCTGGCTATTATTAGTTGAACGTCAATATTCTAAGAAACAAATTTGGAGCCGAAGGCCTTTTTGCTTTTCCTCTTTCACTTTTTGCGAAGACAGGTGTCCTATCGATCTTTTATTTCAGACAGGATGACGGGAACGAAAGAGAACAAAGGCGTCCGCTTTGTGTGTCTGTCTGTGTTTTGTGGTCGGCCGCGGTTTGTTCCTGAGTTCAGAGTTGGCTTATGAGTTCAAGGTCAGGACGTCGAAGTGTCTGTCATGTGGCGTTATGGCCTGTCATGTTGCGACTGCAGGTGAGGAATTCAGCATGAAACCCTTCGGACTATGACCCAGGCTCTCCGCCACGCCTTTGAAATTGGTGTGTGTGTGGGGGGGGGGGGGGGATCGAGGGAAGCCGAGTGGGGTCGCCGTAAGCGAAAAGTTGTTCACTGGGGAGGAGGGGGGGGGGGGGGAGCGTCAGCGAAAAGCTGTTGAGCGGGGGTAGAGCGGTCAGCGAAACCTTGTTGAACGGGGGAGAGGTAACAAATCATGAGTACAACTGAACATTGATTTCTAGTTGTTTCACTTGTTTGTCAGGAAAAAATTGGGGGTGGGGGGATAATCTCCCTGGCTCGAGAATGGGGGTACACGCCCCCCCCCCCCCCCCGTGGCGGAGCCCCTGCCCCCCCCCCCCCCCCCCCCCGTTGCGGAGCCTCCGTCCCCCCCGTGGCGGAGCCCTGCCCCCAGTGGCGGAGCCCCTGCCCCCCGTGGTGGAGCCCCTGCCCCCCGTGTCAGAGCCCCTGCCCTCCCCCCGTGGTGGAGCTCCTGCCCCTCCCCCCCCCCCGTGGTGGAGCCCCTGCCCCCCCCCCCCCCCCGTGGCGGAGCTCCTGCCCCCCCCCCCCCCCCCCCCCCGTGGCGGAGCCCCTGCTCCCCGCCCCCGTGGCGGAGCCCCTGCTACGCCCTCCCCCCGTGGCGGAGCCCATGCCCCCCCCCCCCCCCATGCATGTGCATGTGCGGCCACAGAAGAGAGGACACTGATCATTACCTACTACGTTGTCCACGGTATGCGGACCCCAGGGACGAACTTTTCCAGACCCTGAGTCTCCTCTTGAATCAGGACTTTGACAATCTGTCAGCGACCAACCAAACCGAAATACTCTTAAACGGGCCACAGGGCAAAGGAAATATCGCTATGCGTGTGGCCATCGCCCTTCAAAACTTTTGCTTCAAAACCCATAGATTTAAATAGTTTCTCATTTCACATTCGATTCTCAGAGGGAGACAGTATAGTCAAAACATCCAACTTGGAGCGGCTAGGCACAGAGCGGGCCGCGGCATGTGACGCCAGTGGCTGTGCGGTCAGCATCAGTTAACTGTTCACCATGACGAATAGGTAGCTAGGTACCTATCTGTGTATATATTGAATTATCTTGTGACCTTTCTTCCGATGTATGTAGTAGTGTGTGCCGATCAGAGCGAATGCATAGTGAGTAGGAGTTTAATTTTGATTAGGAAGTGTGAGCTAGCGAGTTAGTTTGTACTTGACATATTGTAGAGTAGAGTGTGAGCTTATTGTAATAGACCACATGAGTGACCTGAGAATAGAATGCGGACTTATGCACTTGTCGGTAGCGAGCGGCGCCTGATTTAAGTGCCTGTGAGCGCTTGTGCGCCAATCGCAAACATGTACGTCCGATGTGTAAAGCGAAAATGAAATAAAAATGTATCTCTCTCTCTCTCCCCCGGCGGAGCCCCTGCTACGACCTACGACGTTAGGCCAACCATGCATATTATGAGAATTTCTCAGGTTGTCTTTAATGCACCTTTGGTACGTCCTATACCGATAAGAACCTAGTTCAAAATATTATTAAAATTTTGTCCGGCATAGGTATGAACAACTAAATACTAGAAGCCAGACTTGAGAGTTCTCAGTACGGTGTGAATATTTTAGCACGACCTCGCCGGATTCCAACGAAACATCGAGCCGATATCAGTTCGCTAGCAAAATCACGGTGTCATTGAGTACGTTAACGAGAGACGCAGCACAATCAGTTCTGAAGCTATAGCGAACCAAAGGACCTTTTTCCCTCGAGTGGACGACGCTGACTCATACTGATTAGGGAATAATATGCATCATAAGCAATAATTTATCGCCAACAAATAGCACGATGTTTTCATAGCACGATGAGCGAATCGCAGCGCTCTGTTAGAGCAATCCATGCTGTCGATGAAAATCTGAAACTGTCCGGAAATGGAATGCTAGTTTCACCGCCGAGATGATGTCGGTCGAAGCCAAGGTTACTTTACTAATAATAATACTAATAATAAATCAGCCGAGTTCAGGGTCGAAGCGACCTTGAACACGGCTGAACTGTGGAGAGGTCGCGGAGTCGCCGGCTGCATACAAAATCACCGCTGCGGCGATCCAGCAAATGTTCGGAGTCACTTAACTGGCGGATCCAGGGGGGGGGGGCGGCAGGGGTAAAAGCCCCCCCTCATCCCAAGCTCAACAGGGGCGGCAATACAAATTAGCCCCCCCCCCAAAATAAAAAAAAATGCTGAAACTGGCGATGAAAATGGGTACCTATTTATTGCCTGCGACAAAATAACTTCTTGCGAAATAATTTTGTTTTTTGTTTTTGCCTCGTTCGTGTTTCCTCTATTTTGTAGCATTTTGGTAGCAGTAGGGATAGGGAAAGTAGCGCGTCTGACGCTATTTTGGAGTGATTCACACCCAACGTAAGTTATATATTTTTTCCACGCAGCGTCACAGCCTTTTGTCTCCTTCTGCCTGCTGGGTGCCAGAGGAGCGCGTGAGTGAATTTCCTTGTATAGGTATCTATGTTGTGTGGAATGCGTCTACTAGTATTAAAGGGACCATCCCACCTTAACATTATATTTGAATTGAGATAGCCATTTTGATGGCTTGGCATTGAAATTAAGTATGGTAGCAGTTAAAACCAGTAAGACGCCGAAGTTGGTGATGAACGAGCGAGTGCGAAGAAAATGTATGGTGAATTTCAACTCCATCGGGCAAGTAGTTTCTGAGACACAAAAAGGGCACGTACGTGCGCACGTGCAGAAGCACCCCACCCCTGACTTGTGGGGAAGTGGCGACTGAGAGGTCCCTAACCACGCACACAATTTGAACACAATCGGCTCAGCCGTTCCTGATATATATAATAGGGGTGTGCACATGCACACCTGCAGAGGCACCCCACCCCTGACTTGTGGGAAAGTAGCGGCTGAGAGGTCCCTAACCACACACCAAATTTGAACACAATCGGCTCAGCCGTCGCGGAGTTATTGCGAGGGAACACCTTCCAGTACCCCTCACGCGGCACGCGCAACGCGCAGTGGTAGTCACCCACGCGAGTCGGCACTGGTCTTACTTAGACAGGGTAGGTTGGATGGGGCTGCTCAGCAAAGAATCCCGCTTGTCAATCGGACGTGCGGTTGCAGAGATATTAGCTTGTCAAAAGCGTCACCACGGGTCGGGCCGCTCATATTCAGATTTTTCCAATATACCACGGAAAGACGAGCGAGCGCTTCGCGCTCGCTCGTACCAGTAAGGCGCCGTAGTTGGCGATGAACGAGCGAGCGCGACATAAATGTATCGTGAATTTCAGCCCGATCGGGCAAGTAGTTCCTGAGATACAAAAAAAGGTGCGCACGTGCGCACGTGCAGAGGCACCCCACCCATGACTTGTGGGTAGGCGGCGGCGGAGGGATCCCTAACCACACACCAAATTTGAACACAATCGGCTCAGCCGTTCCTGAGATATAGAATAAGGGTGTGCACGTGCGCACGTGCAGAGACACCCCATCCCTGACTTGTGGGAACTGGTGGTTGAGAGGTCCCTAACCACACACCAAATTTGAACACAATCGGCTCAGCCGTTCCTGAGATACAGAAGAGGGGTGTGCACGTGCGCACATGCAGAGGCACTCCACCCCTGACTTGTGGAAAGGCAACGGCTGGGAGGTCCCTAACCGCACACCAAATTATAACGCAATCGGTTCAGCCGTTCCTGAGATATAAATTAGGGTGTGCACGTACGCACGTGCAGAGGCACCCCACCCCTGACGTGTGGAAAATTGGTGGCTGAGGGCTCCCTAACCACACACCAAATTTGCACACAATCGGCTCAGCCGTTGCAGAGTTGTTGCGAGAAAACACTTTTCAACATCCCTCACGCGGCACGCGCCACGCGCAGTGGTAGTCACCCACATGAGTCGGCACCGGTCTCAAACAGGGTAGGTTGGATGGGGCTGCTCAGCAAAGAAGTCAGCTTGTTAATCGGACGTGTGGCTGCAGAGATACAAGCTTCTCAAAAGCGTCGCCACGGGCCGGGCTGGGCCGGGCCGGGCCGGGCCGCTCATGTTCAGATTTTCCCCATATACCACGGAAAGACGAGCGAGCGCTTCGCGCTCGCTCGTAAACAACCACAATGATCTAATCAACCAGTAAGGCGCCGCAGTTGGCGATGAACGAGCGAGCGCGAAGGAAATGTATGGGGAATTTCAACTCGATCGAGCAAGTAGTTTCTGAGATACAAAAAAGGGTACGCACGTGCGCACGTGCAGAAACACCCACCTTTGACTTGTGGGAAAGTGGGGGCTGAGAGGTCACTAACCACACATTAAATTTGAACACAATCGGCTCAGCCGTTCCAGAGATATGGAATAGGGGTGTGCACGTGCTCACGTGCAAAGCCATCCCACCCCTGACATGTGAAAAGGCGGCGGCTGAGAGGTCCCTAACCACACATCAAATTTGAACACAATCGGCTCAGCCGTTCCTGAGTTATAGAATAGGGGTGTGCACGTGCGCACGTGCAGAGTCACCCCACCCCTGAGTTGTGTGAAAGTGGCGGCTGAGGGGTCCCTAACCACACACGAAATTTTCACATAATCTACCCAGCCGTTTCGGAGTTATTGCGAAACACACTTTTCAATACCCCTCACGCGGCACGCGGTACGTGCAGTGGTAGTCACCCAC
The DNA here is from genome assembly GCA_036785665.1 of Chirona hameri. Classification (NCBI taxonomy): domain Eukaryota; kingdom Metazoa; phylum Arthropoda; class Thecostraca; order Balanomorpha; family Balanidae; genus Chirona; species Chirona hameri. The sequence goes on along the minus strand of JAXIVJ010019894.1, from coordinate 5,856 downwards.
ATGAGTCGGCGCTGGTCTCAAACAGGGTAGGTTGGATGGGGCTGCTCAGCAAAGAAGTTCGCTTGTAAATCGGACGTGCGGTTGCAGAGATATAAGCTTCTCAAAAGCGTCGCGACGGGTCGGGTCGGGGAGGGGAGGGCCGGGCCGCTCATAATAATCAGATTTTCCCATACACCACGGTAGGACGAGCGCGAAGCGCTTCGCGCTCGCTCGTAAAAAGATATTCGAGTTTCATTTTGACATCTGTAAAAAATAAGGCCCATGTGTATTTGAATAGGGCCTCTAAACCGACAGCTCTAAATCGTCTCTCTTTACCCAACTGGTAATGATAGTCGACTTGTTCTATTCGTTTAAAGTTCTCATTTTGCAACATGTGCGTGCCAATAACTTGCAATCTATGGACGATACAAGCGCGAAAATCTCAAAATATGACGAGTTGATTGTGCTGAAACTTGTGCTTAAATATGGAGAAAACAAAGCCAATAACTTTTAAGTTAGGGACAAATTATTTTCCCATAGCGTTACGCGAGAAGCACGCCCTTAAAGGGAGTGGCCTACTGTTTTGGAATGTCAAAAATATTTTTCATACGGTAAGTAGCTGTTGGTTTGATTGTTGTATATGATGAAATTCACATCTGGAGTCCCTTTAGTTGAATTTTCACTTATATTGTTTTTTGTTTATTTTTGTTTCGATATCTATAAAACAATCGCCACTATGGTGATGTTATGTAAAACGGCGCACATAAGACAATACAATTACGGTCACATCATGCAAGATAGAAAGACGAGTTTTGCACAGCACGTTCTTGCCACTGTGAACTTTATTATGTGCAAGTTGCGTAGCTCTAAATTGATATCTTCTTCAAAAAATGGCCATCGGCCATCATCGAAACGGCCATCATCGAAAAACATGATGGCCGTCCAGTTTCTGTTCGGCTGCTGCTATCAGCGTGCACGAGAGCTTTTTGTTGAATTGCTATTGGCCGGCGCTAACAATATGCTAGCAGTTTAATCGATAGTTGCAGTGCTTCTAGTAGCGGAAGCCCTCTGGAGTCTACCCGATAACTTGTTGCTCCCAAGCAAATTCCTGGAGTCTTTGAATATCTCAGCAACTAGGGTGAATCTGGAGAAATGAAGTATTGGTTCAATTCAGAAAATTGTGTTCTATAGGCCAGTGTCAATAACCCCAACTAAGCGATGTGAGTAGGCACACTCCCTTTAAAGGGAAATAATGACCTTTTTCCACTAAAATGGAGTTAGCACTTGAAATCGCCAGACGAGATCAAAATATATTGTAAATTCATCACATTTTGCATGAAAACTTTCCTACCGAAAGATATTTCAAGTTAAAGTTGATAAGCGTTCCACACTTTTAACGACCGGTACTTGCACTATTTCTGACCTTTTGTCAAGTACTTTTGGTCCTCATCAAACTGCGGGCTTTTCCCGTATTATTTTTTTACGCAATGGAGTGGAAAATATATTGTGCGTTCTGCTTGTTGTGATTATATGCCCGGCGATCTTCTAAAACTAACAGCGATTGGAAAAAGTGGCAATAAAATCGGAAGCTCATCGATGCACATCAACGCGGCATAGTTAGTGGTTGCGACCCTCAATTTTTGCAATTCGATTCATTTGTTCTCAACATTAGGAGTTGTGTATAGTTTGTCTGTGGCTGTATATAACACTATGCTTTATTTTATCATGAAAAATAATAATTTTTCCCAAAAAACTAACGAACAATAACACAAAACTGGCAATTAAATCAGAAGCTCATCGATGCACATCGACGGCGACCTATTTAGCGTCGGCGATTTGTTTACAAAGTCATTGTCATGCTTCTCGGCGCACTTAACCATCTCGGCGCACTTGGCGAGTTGTTCCTGATTAGTATACCCAAGTCCCGTAGCAGGCTTTGTTAATGACGTCATTGGTGCCATTCTTGTGTAGCATTGCAAAATATATCTGATTTCGAGTTGAAAGCTAATTAAAGACTTATTCAAATGATTGTTTTTAAGTTTGAATTTTCTTGTTAATCATTATTAAAGGTATTTTATCACTGTATTTCATAGTAGTTGACACTTCAGAAACTTGTGACGTAATAATATTGTATCCAATATGCATTTCCCTCACCTTTTGCCATTGTGGCGCAGTGCCGAGTGCTTTGCGAATACTAGCTTGCCTGGGGTTCAATTCATTCCGCTCTTATTTTATTCGAGTTGGTATAGTTTGCATGTTGTTGTTATTCATGACTTATACTGATAGTCAGTCATGCATCACGGATGCTTCACGGATTGCTTCACGGATCAGAGCGCTGCTCGAACGCACGCTAGTAGCGCTTTCGTTCTCCATGGCAACCAGGCGTGAGCCAATGAAAAGCCAGAACGTATTCCCTTTCTGGCTTTTGATTGGCTGACGCCTGGTTGCCATGGAGAACGAAAGCGCTACTAGCGGGTGTCCGAGCAGCGCTCAGTTTGATCGGAAATGTCACAGAGGCTCCACAAATGCCGCACTCGATGTTAACAATGGTAGGGAAGGACGAATTTGTCAATGACCTTCATGATGTACACAAGGTACTTGTTTTGTATTTCTTCCAAACTTACAACTTTTAATTTGGGAATAATTTTATTTAATTCTTAAATTTAAATAAAATAATTGTAAAAATATAACGGGAGCCTAAGAAATTGTTGCTAACAAAATCAAAAGGTCATTATTTCCCTTTAATCAGCCTTGGAATATTTTCGTCTTTCATTTCCCGATCCCCGGGTGGTTCGCAATCTAGATAGCCTCTAGAGGCTAGCACTATCAGCTGGAGTTGATGCAGCAGTTGGCAGCCAGGGACCGCTAGTGAGCCAGGGCGTTATAACGTCGCAAGCAAATGGTACCAGTTAAATCTGTAACGCTAACTATGTATTGATTTACAAATAAATAAATAAATCAATATTTAGTGGTACCATTTGCTTGCGACGTCATAACACCCTGGCTCACTAGCGGTCCCTGGCGGCCAACTGCTGCAACAATTCCAGCTGATAGTGCTAGCCAATCTAGACACCGGGTGGTTCGCTTTTTCTGCGAAATAGATGTCGACCAAAAATTGTGCCATACATTTGGCAGCACAAAGGATTTCCCTGTTATTAAAAACAAATCATATGACATCCACCAACCCAACTTTCCGCTTAAAACTAAAAGTTGAATATCCTCCAAGATAAGCATTTTTTCGAGAACAAAAGTTCACGAATATGTTCAGCTGACCTCGCCTGACATGTAGACATACAATTAAGTGTGATTTGACAACTTTCAAAAAGGTGGGACAGTCCCTTTAAAGGAAATAGTTCACCTTCAACATGGGATTTTGAACTGAAATAGCAGTTTTGTAGCCCGTGTTGAGAAATCCTTATCTGCAACTTTTCTTGGCTGAAAAGACTCCCCAGCCGAAGATATTTGACTTTTTGGCGAAGGAATGTGGCGCATATATGATATACCGTACCGTCTGAGAGTGCCAGCACTGGTCTGAGCATGCGCAGACCAATAACGCACACCATAACATTAATAATTTACGACCTTCTGTCCTGAATTGGCGCGATGTAGGACCATTTTTGAAAGGAAAAAAAGAAACTGTATTAAAAATATAATAAAATCGTGCTCTGAAATTTTTCCGAAGGTGAACTATTTCCTTTAAGGCGGCCGCTCACTAGGCCATTCGGCGCGCGATATACTGCGACATTCCGCCTCGGAAAATCACGGTGATACCGCTGAATATCGTCCTTGTTCCGGCGGATTCGGCATGTCGCAACCTGTGCCTACAGCCTGTCACAAGGTAAATTAATGATGGCCATTTTTCGACGAAGATGTAAGTTTAGAACCACGAAACTTTTACATAATAAATTTCACAGCGGCAAGAGCATGCTGTGCAAAATGTGCACCTCTGTCTTGCATATATTCGCCACTGTTTCCTGATCAATTTTGTTGTCCGCGGCTCCGCGGCGTTCAGTCGCGGAAAAAAGCTCGTTCGAATCAGCTTTTTCCGCCGGTCCGCAGATGGCCGGCCGACGACATTCGTCCGCGATTTTTGACGTTTCGGCTGACGCGAAGGCGGAATGTCGCTAAAGATGCGCGGAAAGTCGTAGCGATATCGCGACCTCTGCGCGCCGAATGGCCTAGTGTGCGGCCGCCTTTAAGTACGGTAATTAGGTTCAGTTTTACAACAACAAAAAAATCAAATATTCCTATTTTTGTAGCTGGGGCATTCCACGACAAATCGACACAAACAAAGTGCAAAATGACACCGTCGTCCGTCATGTCACCGATTTTGACCAAAATTGGAATATGGGGTAACCTGGGCACTAAAGCGAGCTATGATAGTTGTAATGCAATGCCAGCAGTGGCTCCGGGGATATTGCCTCGGGCATTTTTATAAGGTCACGGTGCATGTCAATCTTTGTCAGCCCATATGGTGGGGAATTTTTTGGGATACCTTTTCTCAAACGTGTTTATAATTTTTCGCTATGCTATTCTTACGTGTAAGAACGTGTCAATTAAGTGCAAAAATAAAATTGAGAGATATTTGCCTCCAAATATCTCAAATTTTGTCACTTTACATGCCATTTTTTTTATAGAAATATGTTATTCGCTAATAACTTTTGACTGACGAAAATTAGAATGGTACAGTAAACGTCATTTTGCTGTTTTCATCAAGACGAGTTGAATGCTTTGCAGCATGATCTCTTTCTGACATTTGATGACCTTGACCTTGAATTTCAAAGTTAGTAAAAAAAAATTACATTGTGAATATTTTTGGGATACCCAAGCCAAATGTATTTCTATTTTTTACTTTATTATTGTGAGTGTAAGGAAGTGTCGTTCAACCATAAAAATCAAATTTATGGTTATTTGTCTTCAAATATGCTACATTTTGCCATTTTATATGTTCCTTTTGTGAAAGATGTTATTTCCAATAACTTTTGACTGAATAAAGATACAAATGTAGAATGGACACCATTTTGTTATTTTCGTCAAGACGCGTTGAATGATATGCATCATTTTTGACCTCTGTCTAGCATTTGGTGACATTCACCTAAGGTCAATGATAAGGTTCAAGGTTAGGTTTCAGTGGCGGCGGAAGAGGGGGGGGGGGTGGGGGCAGGGAGGGGGGGGGGGGCAGTTGCACCCCCCCCCCCCAATTCAGCCGGGGGTGCTTGGTGTTTGGCAGGGGTGCTGGCCTGAGAGGGGGCGCTCTGGCCGCCCGAGAGGGGGCGCTTTGGCCGTCTGAGAGGGGGCGCTCTGACCGACTGAAAGGGGCGCTCTGGCCGCCTCAGAGGGTCGCTCTGTCCGCCTGAGTGGGCTCTTTGGCCGCCTGAGGGGCGTTCTGTTCGCCTGTGTTTCAAGGCATCATCTTACATGGATTTGAAAGGAAATAGTATCCGTCCACGAACACACATGCTAATTTGGATGAAACAATATGCCAAACGTTTATATTTGATACACGTATACTTCAGCAGACCATAATTTAGCAGACTTGTAAATCGTGAGGTACAAGCAAGGTCGATTGAAACCCTGGCGGATCTTTAGATAAAAATATATTATTTAATAATCAGCAACGCAAGAAAACATTTCCTTTCGTTAGACAAACCGGCTGTTTATATCTATGCGAAGTTAAAGTTTCATTCGATTCTATCCAGTTTATGAAACACTCGTATGTTCCACTTCAAATTTTCTGTGACGTTTCACGCATCCCTATTTCAAAGCCAGGATGAACCATAAAATATGTTACAAGCGATTTGTGAAAAATACAATATATGGATCCGTTGGAATGGTTTCGTTAGAACGTTTTTTGTTTGTCAGCGTTCGTATGTGTTG
>JAXIVJ010019893.1:0-16785 GCA_036785665.1 Chirona hameri | reverse complement strand
GCCGTGCCGGTGCCGGTGCCGGCAACACCTTCGCCGTGCCGGGGGGGGAGGATCGACCCCTCTTCTAGCCCTGTTTCTATGGGACGTAGACCACAACGAAAAACACCATTCGAAAGCTCCTAAAAAAAATACATTGAGAAACCATTTCAGGATATTTTTCGCTCAGGTCAAAATTGAGGTCACCAGAGGTCATCAAAGGTAAAATTTTCCAGTTTTGGACTTCGATCCAGAAACCCAAAAATATCTGGAACTAGCTAGCTAGATAGATAATCTAGATAATCTAGCTAGAAAAAACGGAAAATGCCAATCGATAGCCATTAAAAAATGAAATCCGCATGGTTTCCTCAAATTTTAGCTTAGATCAATAGTTAACCCGCGAGTCACTGGGGGGGGGGGCTTTTTTAGCCCCCCCCCCTTAGGAATATTGGGAATATCTAAAAAACTAATGCAGAAATCGACGCCAAACTTTCAGTACCTTTCCGGGCATCATTTTTACACCTTTTGTGCGAAAATGAAGCAATTTCGTCAGAAGTTTTTGAGATATAGTGAATTTGGTGACGTCACTAAACACGATTTTGACACAAAAATCAGCTGAACTTTGCCAAGCCGTACAAAAGCCACATTTGAAGCAAAATGCAATCGAAAAATGCAATCGCTAAAAGGTAGACAATTGCAAGGGCTACAAACCAGCTATCTCGAAATTTCTAAAATTTTGTTTTTTGACCCAAAACAATGTTTTTTTTTAAAATGCCCACAAAATCAATTTTTTTCAAAGATATTTAAAAAAACGGAATACATGTCAGATAACGACATATGGGCAACTAACATACCAAATTTCAAAATGATATCATCTTTTTTGACTGACATGGCATATAAAGTATGGGTTAATCATGACGTCATATTTGAAATGTCGTTTTTTTTGCTTTTATTGACCAGATACAGACAAAATAAATGCCAGCACTGTATTTTTTTTTAGATACAACTGATATAGGAACATACTTTCTTCATTTAGATTTATCAATTTCAAAATTTTGACCTTCAGTGACCTGAACTTGACCTGAACTTGACACTAACTTCACGTAAATAAAGTCAGGTAGTAAAATGACTATCACTATCGAATTCTACGCGTAAAAGCATCCATAAAACATGTGCTGCATGACTTTCGTAGATGATTTGTGTGTAGTGACCTTTTGTGACCTGACCTTGACCTTGATCTTTTCCAACAATCTCACTTTAGCTCATGTGGGATATGTATCACACCTTTGACAGCACTTTGGGTGATCATAGGCGCAATCGAAGGCCATGGATGGCAAGTATTGTCCATAAACTCAAATACTTCGATTTTGACGTTTGACTTGACCGTGACCTGACATGTGACCTTAATTTGAAATTTGTAAGTGTGCGTTAGGTTTATCTTATTGAGCGCTTTCGAATGCCGCCTTGCGCGTCCGCTGCGATCATTGGTTCTGAAGATACCAGGGGGTGCTAAAAAAAGCCCCCCCCCCACCAGTGAGTCGTGTTACAGAATATACCCCAGTGACTGCCGGGTTAAGGCTCCAGAGGTCATAAATGGTCAAAAAGGGCTGTTTGTGGCAAAAATGTTTTTCGCAAATAACTTTTTATCTAATGAAGATAAAGAAATACTGTTGACGCCATCGTGTTTGTCTCGTCAAGGCGCGTCGATTTTTTTAAACTCAGGTCAAGGTGAAGCGGTGACCCAAGTAGGTCATATTCATATCTTCGGAAGAGGAAGCATTTGAATATTTCCCCATTGACTTATAATGGGGAGGTTACAAGATTGACCCGACCCCAGGTCACCGATATCAAAAATCCGAGATACAAATTATAGATACTCGTAACCCTATGACACCCAGTAAGTTTGAAACTGATGGGTCAAAAACTTTGGCTGTGGTACGACAGCAAACTTTTTTGGTGGTGGGGTCACGTGACCTGGTCTGGTGACCTGAACTGAGATGACTCGGAGTATTTTTTCTCACAAAATGTGGGTAATAGATGCCCCAACACCTGTGCCAAAAACGGCGACGCTGCTTTTTTTCGTGTGAATAACGCCACAACTCTACTTTTCAGATGACGAGGCCATAGAGGCTGTCATCGATCTACTCGGCAGCGACCTTTCGTCTCTGGTTGGGGAGACAGCGGAGCAGCCGAGAGTGGAGCCGGCCACTGGCAGCTCGTACTGTGTGACCGTGGAGGAGCTGAAGGTCGGCGAAGCTGGCAGTCTCGCCAGCGCCCTGCTCTTGTGGGCCATTGCCCATGTAGTCTTCGCCCAAAGAGTGCGTCGTAACGCCCGCCGCCCACTATACTTCTTACAGCACTTCGTGCTGGACATCCGCGAAACGGCGACGCTGCCACGCGCTGTTTGGCGGGCGGCAAAGGCCCTGGGGGCAGCCGAGTGATAGTGCGGGCGGCAAAGACGCTGGAGGCAGCCGAGGGGCAGCCGAGTGATAGTGCGGGCGGCAACGACGCTGGAGGCAGCCGAGTACGTTGCGTGACGGGGGTTCAGCCGAGTACGTTGCGTGAGGGGTGCAGCCGAGTACGTTGCGTGAGGGGGGTACAGCCGAGTACGTTGCGTGAGGGGGTGCAGCCGAGTACGTTGCGTGAGGGGGTACAGCCGAGTACGTTGCGTGAGGGGGGTGCAACCGAGTACGTTGCGTGAGGGGGTGCAGCCGAGTACGTTGCGTGAGGGGGGTGCAGCCGAGGGGGCAGCCGAGTACGTTGCGTGATCTCTGCTAGTAATGTTTGTGTTTTGTTCTTGTTGAATACATTGTTACATTTTTAACATTTATGTATGAGAACTGGTGGAATCTATCATCCACGAGTCGTATAGGTGGTCTTGTGTCATGCCACCTCATTTCCTCGACAGAGAGCACGAGATGGTCTCGTTGGAGAAAGTACATGGAATGAGAGATTATCAGGAGCATCAGGAGAGATAAAGATAGGCGTGCGGAGACAAAAAACGTACATTTAGAACCTCTATATAGGTCTCGTAAAAGATACTGGAAGCATCTCGACCGGAAAGTGCCAAAAGTTGAATCCGACACGTTATCTTTGAAGAGACCATGAGGACATTATATGGTCTACGGGGCCGCAAAATATTTACTTACAGATACCATTTTTTGTTCGAAAAGGTCTGAGGAGTGAGCTTCTTTGCGAAGATGTGCTGGTGGTTTCTGGGAAGGCTCATGCACGGTTTCCGAAGAAGCCATGGAGGTGAAGTTAATTATCTCACAGGAGACCGAAGATGATGCGCGGTTTCGCTCAAGCCAAACTAAAAATTGAATGGTTTCAAAAAGGGTGGCTCTTTGCAAAGTCGTTGTAAATGCCTCGGAGACTTTCTCATGGGCTTTTCTGTTTCTCAGTGTATGTCAAGAGTATGACGGTATAGGCTGCACAACACTGGTGGCGATGAGTTGGGATTGTGTGGGCGTGTGTGAGGTGAGCATGCGAGTTTTATTACTCTTATTTTACTGCTGGAGTTATCTCATTTACCGATCTTATGTCTTCTTTTACAAGCGTTTTATTATGTCTGCGTAGCCTCAAAGCATGCCTGTGAACTATTGTTCACCTATGTTTATTTTTAGCGTATTCATATTTACTGTTTCATGAACTTGTGTTCTATTTTATAATCACATTTTCGTTATCATATTTGCCTCGTCTGTTTTCAACTGTGTGCATGTGTCTGCTGCTGTCGTGTCGTCGCGTGTTTTAATTACTCGACTTGAGCTGTAATTGGGTGAATGCCTGTTGCTCATTGTCAATAAATAAACAAATAAACAATTCCTTTGCCTCATACGACAGACAGCTTTCAGACAGCTTTCGACAGCTTTCCTTGACCTCATTCGACCATCTCACTAAGTCCCACCTGTCACCTGTCCTGTCACCGGCATCCCATGACGGTACCAGCATCTTACAATCCAGGCGCGCACACAAGGGGAGGGGGGCACACGGGCTCGTGCCTCCCCCCTTACGAAATGCGGGGCCCCTCTGAGGAGGCCCCGTGGGCCCCTCTGAAGCGGCCCCGTGGGGGCCTCTGTTTGGTTGTATTTTTTTTCCACATTTTGTGGAAATTTTACGAAAAGAACACTTTTTTTATTTTGGGGTGTCAAAAACTGAAAATTTCGAAAATCCGATATAGCCATTTTGAAGTCGTGTTTGGCACGCGGGCCCGTGCCCCCTTATGAAATGCTATGATGCCACCGAGCCGCCCTGTGAGGCGGCCCGGTGGGGCCCCTGCCCGGTTGTATTTTTTACCAAAATAAAAGTGATTTTTTTTTATCCGAAGGGGCCCACCGCGAAAATATAGAAAGCGAAGTTATCGCGAAAATGTGTAACGGATCGAAGCTCTAAGGGGACACAAAATCAATATATAAAATAAGACACAAAGTGTACCTCATACCAGAGGCGCACACAAGGGGAACTCACTTGCCAGTGCCCAGTGGCGGCGGAAAGTATTTGATGGGGGCAAAGAAACCCAGGGGCCCCTCGGTCCAAGCCCCCCCAACAACAACAAAAATGTCGTGAAAAGGTATGTCCTCGGATTTAGGCCACTATATTTTGCAGGGCCTCTAAATGGTCGCAAAAAACGACGGACAGACCCATGTTGAAGTCTCAGACCTTCCGAGGGCCCCTCAGGCCTACCGAAGGCCACCTCAGGCCCACTGAGGGCCTTCTATCGGTCTTAGAGGGCTCCTCAGGCTAGCTGGAGGCACATCGGGGCCATCTCTGTCATTTTTTGTATCGGTCAAAAAGGAAATAATCGAACTAACTTCTTGGAGAGTCCTCTCTTACACATTTATGCGGGCAAAACCATATGTTTGCCTCCCCCCAAACTTCTTGAGTGGGTGAGCCGCTCCCCCTCTTCCGCCGTCCCTGCCCGTCCCCTTATGAAATGCGGAGTCCCTCTAAGGTGGGCCCCTGTTTGGTTGTATTTTTTTATCAGAAGAAAATTCCAATGTATTTTTCACAAGTGAAAAGTGAGTTTTTATTTTATATTTGCATCTTAGCACACCACGACTGTCCGCGGCCCGTGACGTAATGCGCCAATATGCATCCGTGAATCTATGCAAGCGTGCGTACTCGGTATCTGGAATTGTTTTCCTTTGGATATTCTCCGCTGGATAATTATGCCGATAATTTTTCCTTCCCGCGTTCGGTATATACCGGCATATGCTGAAATGAGAAATTATCCCCGACAGAGTAGATATCTACTCTGTCGAGGATAATTTTCCATTGGTAAATTATCGCCCCGTGCAGAACGTTCGGTATCTGCAAGGATATTATACATCGTTTGTGTGTTGTGTGCGCTGTAAAACACGTATTTAACTCAACTCAGGCGTGAAATAGGTATTAGTCAACTTTAACCCTCGCCCGTGCAGCGTCCGATACCTACGTGACTGTGCAGGGGAGGGTGGGGGGTGGGGGGGGGGATACAACCCCCTGACGTTTCGCCCCTAATTGAGCTGGAGCTTATATTTTATTTGAAAAAAACGTGCGTGTTGCGTGTGATGAGAGGAAGCCGCTGATCCCGATTTTAAGGTCCTGGGTCATTAGGTGACCTCTGAGGTCATGTCAATGACCCGGATGTCATCCAAATCGTGCATGTGTAGAAATTGAATTATAATCGAGATCAAATATTGATATAATTATGCAAATTGGGTCCCAAATTTGAAATCAGCGTCACAATATGTCCTAGAAACTACCAGAATCAAAAAAGGTCATCTCAGGTCATCGGAGGTCAGTGACCTCTGTTGACCTGTGAAAGAGCATGCACCCAGTGGAACATATAATTATGCAAAATGGATGCCACATTTCAAATCAGCGTCACAAAATGTCCTAGAAACTGGGTTCATGCTCTTTCACATGTCAACCGAGGTCATTGACCTCCGATGACCTGAGATGACCTTTTTGGAATCTGGTAGTTTCTAAGACATATTGTGACGCATATTTCAAACTTGGTACCCAATTTGCATAATTATATCAAGATTTTAGCCAAACAAGTAACCTCAGGTCTTCTGAGGTCAGTGACCTCGATTGACCTCTGTAAAGGTCAACCGAGGTCACGATATCAGTGTAAACCATAAATGTCACCAGGTAACACCTGTGCATATGCTCCTGAACAACAAACACACGGAAACTGCACTAGTTACAAGCATCGATACTACAGGACGCCAGTTGCGCCTAACATGACTTGAGAAACAGGTCATAGGGGGGTCATGGGGCAGAAGTTAAAATTTCTAGAGTATGTGTCAAATTGTTCAAAAGAAGGATACTGAAAGTTTTATCGTAATCGGTTGATAACTATCCGAGTTATTCCCTAAAAACCGAGGGGGGGTGGCATCCACCCTCACCCCTTGCACGGGCCAGGGTTAAAGGCAACAGGAATTATTTTCGGATTGCACAGCATGTGCAAAAACTCAAGTTAAAAGACAGCAAATGGCCGCCGGTGAACGCAGCAGCAGTCAGCTGACCAAGGGCGAATCCAGCCGGCCGTTTTTTTAGGGGGGGACAACCCGTTTTTAGCGGACCTTACGTACCCCAATTTCGAATTTCTTCCCGAATTTGGGCCACTTTATTTCCCAACCACACGATTTCTAATGAATTCTTTATTTTTATATTTTGTTGCGTTTTTTTATAGCTTTTCGACCTTTTGGGATATCGAAAAAGGAAAAATGCCAGCTTGCGGTTTTTATTGTCCCGAAATTGCCTTACACTGAGCAAAACTGTCAATTGTCATCTGTATCCAGGGGCGTGGCCGATAATTTTTGAGTGGGGGTCGGCTGAAATAACGAAAAAAAATGTACCCCATTTTTTAATGCGTGTATTTGAGCCTTTTCAGCATTGTTAATGTGTATTTTCATGTTATGGTAGGTACTTTTGTTATTTAGCGCCGCGAAGCGGCGCGAAATTTTTACGGGTTTGCCTTATAAAACCCAGAAACATAGGCGGTGGGTAAAGAATAAGAAGATAAACATGCTATTCATTCAATTCACCGTTACAACGAACCGAAGACGATGGCGATGGCTTCGTTATGACGACGGCCACCGATGTGACGCCGCGAAGCGGCGTGACATTTTCATTTTAGGTCGTGGGAAACGAAATTGTAATATTGGAACCAGACCGTAAGTGGGGCCAAGCATTGGGTAACCCCTATTCCTGGTTGCACATCTCGGTATGATGAAAAAATATTGAAGTTAAGGTAGTTTTTCAGATACATATTCCTCGGATAGTAAATCACGATGACCGGTGGCAGTCAGCGCTCTCACTGGTCGCTGCGAAAAAGTACATATGGTAACAACTGTATACATATGTACCGAACTGTAACAGACAGCTGGTAATTCAGTGCAAATGGTTTGAAAGCAGCAAGAGACAGAACAACTTTTCCGCACATAAATGGTCCCTGCGGATCTGGAGGAGCCTGGGGCGAGATGGCTTGGGGAGATGGTATTTTGTGATGGCCTGGTGTCACTATTAGCTCTTCGGTCCAGCAAGTTGGGCACCGCTGGAGCAGCTTCCGGGCCAGACACTTAATTTTATTAATTTTCCCATTTTTTAAATTTGTATAAGCAATTGCGTATTTTGTGTCATGCCGCGAAGCAGCGCGAAATTTTCAAGTTTTTGCACTGTGGATAGCTGGATTTTGACTGCTGCAAAAGCAATTTGTACAACTGTACGTGCAACTGTTTGGGGAGGGGGCCAAATAATAGTTGCAGGACCTTTGGGGGAGGCCATGGCCCCTTTGCCCCCCTGGATCCGCCCCTGCAGCTGACTACGACGAATGGATAATATCCAAGCGACCCTGCTCCTGACATTTTCCATGATTCTCGACCGCGATGGAAAATAATCGGGGATGTTTTTCCATTTTCCAGATAACGAACGTGATTCTGTACCCTTTTCCATGATCCCGGAACATAATCCAACATTTTCCCAGATACTGAACGCACGGCAAATATCTACAAAGCTGTATTTGAGGGAACATGCCATGTTCAGTAGCAGAGCTTCACAAACTGAAGCTGTCAAACACACTGTCTAGCAACGTAGGACAGTGGGTTTAACAGCACGTTGCTTGGCAACGTGGCGGGTGTTTCTGAACCTTTATCATGATCATTGCTCAATGTTATTCAGTGCTTACGTAAGGCATGCATAATTGCTGCCTCCTACGCTGAAGTTCAGATATAGGAGCATCACCCTACTGGCTTTCTTTCTACTGCGCTGCCGACTACCTTTCAATATTGTATAATATGTACCGGGGTCCTTATTGGGGTCCGCAATGGTGGGGCCCCCTCGTGGTCCGACGGGCCCCCCTTGAGGTCGTGCCTCCCTCCCCCCTTACGAAAATCCTATGTGCGCGCCTGTTCCTATCATCTGAAAAATCGCTAAATCCAAAACAGTCACTTCGTCTCTTATAATTCATTACAAAGAGCAATATCAGCCCTGCTAACTGTTCCCATATATGTGAGAGATTGACGCTGGCGGCGGGTGAATCATCGCCCGCATTGACGTCGTATCTATGCGTAGCTGGCGCTGAAAGGAGAAATTAATTTTGCCGAGTACACACCTTTTTTGAAGATCAAAGCAGAGCGAATTGGAAGGCTGCTTATAATTATCTCGAGTTACGCTCGTTATGTACTCACGGTCAAAGAACTATTCCGAGTTTTCGGTTGATAAATTTATTGCTGTTTTGGGTCATCGCTAATGCTGCTTAACCCGGCAGTCACTGGGGTTATACTCTGTAACACGACTCACTGGGGGGGGGGGGGCTTTTTTAGCCCCCCTGGTATCTTCAGAACCAATGATCGCAGCGGGACGCACAAGGCGGCATTCGAAAGCGCTCAATGAGATAAGCCTAACGCAAACTTTAAACAAATGCAAATTAAGGTCACATGTCAGGTCACGGTCAAGTCAAACGTCAAAAGCGAGATATTTGAGTTTATGAATAATACTTGCCATCCATAGCCTTCGATTGCGCCTATAATCACCCAAAGTGCTGTCAAATGTATGATACATATCCCACATGAGCTAAAGTGAGATTGTTGGAAAAGATCAAGGTCAAGGTCAGATCACAAAAGGTCACTACACACAAAATATCTACGAAAGTCATGCAGCACATGTTTTATGGATGCTTTTACGCGTAGAATTCAATAGCAGTGGTCATTTTACCACCTGACTTCATTTACGTGAAGTTAGTGTCAAGTTCAGGTCAAGTTCAGGTCACTGAAGGTCAAAAATTGTAATTGATAAATCGAAATGGAAAAGCATGTTTCTATATCAGTTTTATCTCAAACAAACAGTGTTGGCATTTATTTGTCTGTATCCGGTCAATAAAAGCCAAAAAACGCAATTTCAAAATATGACGTCATGATTTACCCATACTTTATATGCCATGACAGTCAAAAAAGATGATATAATTTTAAAATTTGGTATGATAGTTGCCCATATGTCGTTATCTGACATATATTCCGATTTTTTCAATATCTTCGAAAAATGTGATTTTGTGAGCATTTTTTAAAAAAAAAGTTGTATTTTTATTTTTGGGATAAAAAAACAAGATTTTTGCAATTTCAAGATTGCTTGTTTGTAGCCCTTGAAATTGTCTACCCTTTAACATTTTTCGATTGCATTCTTCTTCAAATTCGGCATTTGTACGGCCTGGCAAAGTTTAGCCGATTTTTGTGTCCAAATCGTGTTTAGTGACGTCACTAAATTCACTATATCTATAAAAAAAATCTGACGAATTTTTAAAATATTTTCTCAAAAGTGTAAAATTGATGCCCGGATAGGTACTGAAAGTTTGGCGTCGATATCTGCATTAGTTATTGAGATATTCCTAATATTCCTAAGGGGGGGGGGGCTAAAAAAGCCCCCCTAGTGACTCGCGGGTTAACCATCTCCCTACGGGGGGGGGGGCTGACAGCCCCCCCCCCTGAGGTTTTTCTTGAATAACTTTTTACACATGCGGCGCATCTTGCTGAAATTTTTGGTAACCGAGTTTACAACAATCATACGTATGCTGTAAACAATGAAATTGGTTAAAGGTAAATAATGACCTTTTGATTTTGTTAGCAACAGTTTATTAGGCTACCGTTATGGTTTTAAAATTATTTTATTTAAATTTAAGAATTAAATAAAATTATTCCCAAATTCAAAGTTGTAAGTTTGGAAAAAATACAAAACAAGTACCTTGTGTACTTCATGAAGATCATTGACAAATTCTTCCTTCCCTACCATTGTTTACATCGAGTGCGGCATTTTTGGAGACTCTGTGACGTTTCCGATCAAACTGAGCGCTGCTCGGACACACGCTAGTAGCGCTAGTAGCGCTTTCGTTCTTCATGGCAACCAGGCGTCAGCCAATCAAAAGCCAGAAAGGGAATACGTTCGGCTTTTCATTGGCTCACGCCTGGTTGCCATGGAGAACGAAAGCGCTACTAGCGCTACTAGCGTGCGTTCGAGCAGCGCTCTGATCCGTGAAGCAATCCGTGAAGCATCCGTAATGCAAGTCATGAATAACAACAACATGCAAACTATACCAACTCGAATAAAATAAGGGCGGAATGAATTGAACCCCAGGCAAGCTAGTATTCGCAAAGCACTCGGCACTGCGCCACAATAGCAAAAGGTGAGGAAAATGCATATTGGATACAATATTATTACGTCACAAGTTTCTGAAGTGTCAACTACTATGAAATACAGTGATAAAATACCTTTAATAATGATTAACAAGAAAATTCAAATTTAAAAACAATCATTTGAATAAGTCTTTAATTAGCTTTCAACTCAAAATCAGATATATTTTACAATGCTACACAAGAATAGCACCAGTGACGTCATTAACAAAGCCTGCTGCGGGACTTGGGTATACTAATCAGGAACAACTCGCCACAATGGTTAAGTGCGCCGAGAAGCATGACAATGACTTTGTAAACAAATCGTCGACGCTAAATAGGTCGCCGTCGATGTGCATCGATGAGCTTCCGATTTAATTGCCAGTTTTGTGTTATTGTTTGTTAGTTTTTTTGGGGAAAATTATTATTTTTCATGATAATATAAAGCAGAGTGTTATATACAGCCACAGACAAATTATACAATACTCCTAATGTTGAAAACAAATGTATCGATTTTCAAAAATTGAGGGTCGCAACCACTAACTATGCCGCCGTTGATGTGCATCGATGAGCTTCCGATTTTATTGCCACTTTTTCCAATCGCTGTTAGTTTTAGAAGATCGCCGGGCATATAATCACAACAAGCAGAACGCACAATATATTTTACACTCCATTGCGTAAAAAAACAATACGGGAAAAGCCCGCAGTTTGATGAGGACCAAAAGTACTTGTAAGTACCGGTCGTTAAAAGTGTGGAACGCTTATCAACTTTAACTTGAAATATCTTTCGGTAGGAAAGTTTTCATGCAATATGTGTTGAATTTACAATATATTTTGGTCTCGTCTGGCGATTTCAAGTGCTAACTCCATTTTGGTGGAAAAAGGTCATTATTTCCCTTTAAGTAGTTTGGAAAATAATCATGTTTTGATGACGTCATTTTGGTGGGAAAACGATAAATATTTGAAAAATGGTAGAAAACAGATTTTTTAAGGTAATTGCAAACGCAATTTACCGAGGATACAAAATGGCATTCTCTTTAAAATAGCAATCTCGGATTTGCAAAATTTCGGGTTTTTGACCCCTAAAATAAAAATAAACTATTTATTTTAAAAAATCCCTCAAAATCATTTTTTTTTTCAAAGGTGTTGGAAAAACCGGAATACGTGTGCGAGAACTGAGTATGGACAATACCCATACCAAATTTCAAAGCAATATCTTCATTTTTGACTGAGTGATGGCTCCCTAATAGAGCTGCCACTTCTCAGGCCTGTGACTACCCGCGCCGCGCCGCAAACACTGTTCAACTACCCACCACTACCCACGTGCTCAAATAAGCTGTCAACTACCAACAACTACCCTCAACATAAATTGTACTATTTTGGGATTGAATAAAATTAAAGCAAAAACCTTTAAATTATGCAAATTCATGCAATAAACTGGAATGATATTGCTGAAATTAAAGCGCAGTCACTGAAATAAAGTTTAAAACTTTCCTGTTTGAAAAGTTGACAATTCTGCCACCCGCCAACTACCCACTTCAGCCAAATGATTGTTTGTGCTACCCACAACTACCCACGTGGGTAGTAACTACCCACGTCTCGTGGGTAAGCGGGTGGAAGAGTGGCACCTCTACTCCCTAAGTGTAAGAAGCTGATGCCGTCATTTTTAAAAATAACTTTTGTTGACTTTTTTGACAAGATACGAACAAATAAATACTTTTTCTGTATTTCTGGGCCAAAACGGGTCTAGGAACATGCCTTTTTACTTATATTTATCAATTTCTAATTTTGAGGTTTTCTGAAGAGCAAAATCGCTGTTCTGGACGTGGTAAATCCGAGGTCATTCACTTCAGCTGGAAGGTCACCCGTTGACCTGACATCTATAAATCGCCTACTGTTAGATTCCTCTCATGACAGGCAACATGTTAGTTCTTACTGCATTGCTCTAAGTTGCTTGGTTTGGAAGTTAACAGGGGGCCTGTCAGCCCCCCCCCCCCCCCCCGCGGGGCGAAGGTGAAAAAAGCTCCCGTAAGGTTAAGGAATAGGGTTAAGGAAACAATATCCTTCCTCCCCAGTCAATGGTGTGATAGTTGCAGAAAAATATGAACCATGAGTAATATCCAACCCAGCGATGGTACCCACCTGTGGCGCGGTACGAAATTCGTCTGCCCTCTGCGAATTATGTCTTTTGATCAAGGCTGACCTTTAGCAGCCTGTTCCTCTGGCGGCTCCTCTCCTGACTGCGGCTGTAACTGGGGACCGTTCTAACTGGGGACCTGCGGCTGTAACTGGGGACCGTTCTAACTGGGGACCTGCGGCTGTAACTGGGGACCGTTCTAACTGGGGACCTGCGGCTGTAACTGGGGACCGTTCTAACTGGGGACCTGCGGCTGTAACTGGGGACCGTTCTAACTGGGGACCTGCGGCTGTAACTGGGGACCGTTCTAACTGGGGACCTGCGGCTGTAACTGGGGACCGTTCTAACTGGGGACCGTTCGCTCAGTCGCAGGATTGACGCGGTGCTGTGCAGCGCTGTGCCGCGTTGGGACCTGGTCGTGATCTGCTTTTAACAGATCCTTCGGTGCGGCGACATGTCCCGAGGGCACGGCCTCGCCTCATGTCCCGGAATAGTCTTCTGATTGGTGGAGCGCGGTAAATCGTGATTGCCCCAGGGTGAGCACATGTGTCCTATTTGTGATCACACTGCAGCACGGAGCATACGATTACGACTCTCCCACTGGGCTAGTGCAGGAAATTGTCAACTTTTTGCCGTTAACTTTTTACATTTGTATGTAAAAACGTTACACTGCTAATGCAACGACTTTCAATATAATTTGTCAGGGAAGTATAACACCACTGGCCTTCCCCAACGTGTAGCTTGTTGTCGTTCTTTTATAAAATAATTTAGTCAATGATAAAACTTAGTGAATTGCTAGCTTAAGTGACGATCACAGTGTTCATATATGAGAATGTTATGTGTAATGGATTCATCCCCCACAAAAAAAAATGGCGCGTCCAGATGGAGAGTTCATCAGAAGAGCTACATCAATTGGCGGATCCAGAGCGGATAAAGCAAGCTGAATTGAGGTGAAGGAACCCCAAAGGCGACCAAATTCACAACCTTAACAGATATTCTCCATTACTGTACGAGCCCATTATCTTAGCGGCCTGCTTAGCTCAGTCGGTAAGGGGGTGGTTTGTGGAGCGAGAGGACCTGCTGGTTCGAATCCCGGTGCCGCCCGCTCTTCGGACCGCTTCACCCGACTGGCTAAGTCAGGTGTGGGGTGGGTTCTCGCACATTGCCGTAGCACTGGGGAGGAGACATTTGCGCCCTCCTGTAAATGGACACAAATGTCCCGTTGGGGTGAAAGAGAATACAAATAAATCCGCGCGCATGAAAATATTGTAATCCATTAAAATTATCGAAACATATATGATGAAATTAATGTAATATACAATTTGTATTGACATATGCCCGCTTGGCTGGCAAATAACATCAATAAGATTGCAGGCAAAAACTCACCAGACGAACATGTTCCTTGGTCTATTCTGTTACCGGGTTTGAAACCTTGCCAGTCGCAAAGTACAGCTAGCGCGTAAATGTGAGTGTTTCTGACATAGCGGCGCTGCGACAGCGGTGAGCGTGCTGTAATCATTGCGTCACCAGGGCCCAATCTTACCAAGTCACAATGGGCCTAATCCCGGTAAAAATCGGACTTTAAAAAAAAATGAAATTCGTTTGGTGGAGTCGGTTCGGTTGGTATTCGAAGCTAAATTGTTCGCAGAATTCCAATATCACATTCAAATGTACGTGCGACCAGACATATCGGCTCTACGAGGGCGTAAACCTAGGCTTCGTGTAATCTGTTAAATCGCACGCAAAAACCGCGATTTTATTCGGTCTTTTTGGATGCCCCTTGCGCATGAGAATTTCAACGAATTAATACAATGAGGACATTTCTAGTAAAGGTAGTCCATGTAGCCTGGTTCAACATCTCCAAAGATAAATATATAAGCCTGGTAATATGGTATGATCAATGAAATCGAGACATGTTCTGCACATCAATGTTGCGGAGGGAAACTAACTTTATGGAAGCAATACAAAAAAGATCACGGAAGATCACGGACCTTTTCAGTTGACGAAATCCGCAAGGGCTTCCTTTTAGATAGCCTATCAGGGGCGTAGGAACTATGTTCAAGTTGGGGGGGGGGGGGGGGGGCGAGGTATTCTGAAGTCGATTCTTTCCATGCAACGCCCATAGGCGTAATGTTAAAATCCGAAATGTTGGGGGGGGGGGGGGGGGGGCTGCCCCCTGCTATACCCCTGTTCATGATATCATATAAGGCTGTATATAAGGCATGTTTCATATCTGTTGATAATAATCGCTCATTTTGTGAACACTTACACGGCAGTCTGCCATCTAGCGGTATGAAAGGAAACTACGGGAACGCATATATCAAGCTAGAATATCGCGCGAACGCGTAGGCATAGCGACTTAAAACTTCGAGTATCTTCAAATAAATACCTAGGGCACATGTGGGTATGCTTTGGTGTCAATCCTAGGTCAGGTCAGGTCACAGCGTTACAATAAGCGTGATATCTTAGCTTGGGGTCACATGGACGTTCTTTGCCTTTGACCTGACATGACCTGACATGAACTGACATGACCTGATTTTTTTTTGATTTTTTTTTTACATGACCTGACCTTGACCTCAAGCGATGTTGAGAGGGAAATCGGCCATCATGGGCATCATTCGAACGGCCGTGATACAGCGAATAAACTGGGTCCATTTACTACTAATTGATGCTTTAATTTATATGGATCTTAGATGGCATGTCATAAGGTCAATGTCATGACCTGACCTTGAACTTATGCGATGCTGAGAGGGACATAAGCCATCATGGGTATCATTCTAACGGCCGTGATACAGCGAATATGCTGGTTCAATTTACTACTACTTGTTGCCTCAATTGATATTGATTTTGCATGACATGCCATGAGGTCAAGGTGGGGTCACTTAGGTCAGTTCAAAATCAAATATTACATGCAGTGCTTGAAAATAGTGTCATGGTATTCGCTGACTAACACTCGTTCGAATGATACCCATATTGGCCTATTTTCTTGCAAGAATCCGGTAAGATCAAGGTCAGGTCAAGTCAGATCAAGTCAGGTCAAGGCCAGATGACCTCTATGTAACCCCATGCCATGGCATCAAACTTATCATAATCATCCCAAAGGTAATAGGAAACGTTCTACAGGTATTCAGCATCCATTGCTCTGGGCGGAGAAACCATGATACTATAGTTGGCTCTGTGACGTCACCGTGACCTGAGCTGACATAAAAATGACACCAAATTGTGTCCAGATGTGGCCTAGGTATTCAATTAGATGCACCCAAAGTTTCACGTCGCTATCTCTATGCTTTATGATGATCAGAGGCATAGGTGTCGATTTATATACCTTTGGGGTGGCCCTCGCCCCCCCCCCCCCCATGATGAGTTCCCCCCCCCCCCAATGGTACTCTCGCGCGCCCCATGTTTACCCTCGCCCCCCCCCCCCCTCCCCCCCAATGTTTTTGGCCGCTGGCGGATCCAAGAGGGAGCAAAGCGGCCAAGCCTCCCACACCGTCTGAAAGCGGCAAACAAATTGACACGTTTCCTATTTCAAAAGAAAATGTAAGCAGCTTTTGCTAAGAAAAGTTTGTTTTAAATCACCTCTGCATGTATAAAGAGGCGAAATCCGGTGAATTGAATATACATTTGTGAGACTTTTTGGGATTTACTCCCCAAACCAACTGTTTTGCCTTTCTGGATCCGCCCTTGGCTCTGGCCTCAGATTAGGTACAGGTCACTGCAAAAGTAATGGTAGGTGCTAGTGACTATTCAGCAAATCGCTTATATCTTCTAAACCGTTTGGAAGAATCGTTCGAAATTTTGTGTGATGGTCGCTGGCTTTGTCTACCTAAATATGAATCGCTCTTTTTTATTTTCCAATCACCCAATTTTCTGCAATTTGCGAACAATCTTCAGAGCCATCTATCGTCTAAGTTCGTAACTGAATTCCTACATACGCCCATGATGCCCCAGCCAGCCATGACCGCACGCAGCCAATCAGCGCTCTCGAATCAGCCGCGCGACTGGGGTTGGTGGAGGTCAGCTGAA
>JAXIVJ010019892.1:0-16791 GCA_036785665.1 Chirona hameri | reverse complement strand
TCTCATATATCGCAAAGCTGCCGCCGTCGCCGCCAATATCATTCAGTGTGTTTACACACTATTGCAACTAGCATGTGGAGTAAGGATGAGTAGCATGGAGAGTGTATCTGTAGTATCGTTTAACGTCAGGGAGCTGAGGAACTCGGTGAAACGTCGGTCCGCGTTGAGGCACCTCCACACATCGTTTCGACATATCATCGTATTGTCATGTTACAGGAAACACATTCGCGCCCAGAGATCGAAAACTTTGGAGATCCGAGTGGGGAGGGCACATAGTGTTCGCGCATGGATCAGATACTGCACAGGCAGGCGTTGCGATAATGTTCCCTTCAGGATACCCAAGCAGAGTTACTGAAGTATATTCAGATAATGTCGGCCGGTTAGTTTGTTTAGAAGTGGGCAGCGAGTCAGGCAGATTGCTTCTTTTGTCAATGTACGCCCCCGCAGTGAATGATCAAAGAAAGAAATGTGAATTTGTAGATTTGGTAAGAAACATATTATTAGCTCACTCAAATCGTCGCACGTTTGCAGGCGGTGATTTCCAGGGGCTCCGCCACAGGGGGACGGGGGGGGGGGACGTGCCCCCCCCCCCCCCCACCAACATTTTCGGATTTTAACATCACGCCTATGGGCGTTGCATGGCAAGAATCGACTTCAGAATGCCTCCGCCCCCCCCCCCCCCCCCAACATTTGGAAGGTGGCGGCGCCCTTGGTGATTTCAATATACAGCTTGGACCACTTGACAGCGATCAGGCAGAGTATAGCAATACCAGATCCGCCAAAAAGTTGCGGTACATTCTAGATGAATTTGAATTGGTAGATGTTTGGAGAATGCAACATCCCACGACCAGACGGTATACGTGGCGCAGGACGACACCACTACAGCAATCACGGATTGATTTCATATTTGCCAGCAACGTTGTATTCACTAATGAGGTGGTACGAAGCCGGATAGACGCTGGGATCTTGAGTGACCACAATGTTATCAGCGTATACGCTGACTTTAGTACGGAAAAACGTGGACCCGGTATTTGGCGTTTCAATAATGAGTTACTCAATTGTGAGGCATTTGTGGGATCAGTGAGACAGGAAATTGCAGACGCTAAAGCAGGTCAGGGTTGCAGATAGTGGTTTCCCAACACGGGCTACAAAACTGCTATCTCAGTTTAAAACTAATGTTGAAGGTGAACTATTTCCTTTAAACGAAGACTATTACCAGGGCCGGCGTCACAGGGGGGGGGGGGGGGGGGGCAGGAGGGGCAGCTGCCCCTCCAACCGCCAGCTGGGCCCTTTTCGGCCAGCCAGGCGGGCGGACGAGCTGAATGTTCTCTCAGGCTGTCTCGGGGCGCGATGAAGCAGCGCAAGCTCAACTCTGTGGCAGTCTGCCAAGTGCCATGTCCATCAGGAGACGCGAGAGGTACCTGATCGGGATATGGCGCGCGAATATGCGTCCCTGAACGGTGTTCGTCGTTCCACCTTCGGAACGTTTTGATGTCATCTGAGATCAGGCACATAGCCAAGGGGGCGGCGGGTGCCCCCCCCCCCCCCCCCCCTGGAGGCCAGGAGGGCCCTTTTCGGCGCGCTGCGCACGCCGAAAAGGGCCGACGAGACCGCTCGAAGCGCCATATCATGTATGTATGTATTTGTTGAGACTCATCCACAAGTGGCTATTCTGGGCTCCTTACATTTTCGCTACAACAATACAATGTTACAACCAACACAGCATACAAGTGACACCTACAAATGACATTTCATGACTTAAAGAACGCTAGGGCAGTTTTCACCGTCGCAACGTAACAATAGCACGCTTGAAAGTCGCAACTGAGACACTACTGGTAACATTTGTCGCCAGTCTGTTCCATGCCACAGCCGCGCAGTGGCGGAACGACCTCCGGGTCTGTTCCAGACGACACCAAGACAGGTGAAGCTGACCGGCATCGGACGCCCGGGTGTCGCGCTGAGACACCGCAGACCTGAGGACAAACATATCACGCACCGCTGGAGGGCCGAGCTCAAAGTGCTGCGCCTTGAACACCTTCACCATGTCTCGCTCCTCAACCAGCTGCTCCAGCCTGTGCCATTCTAGAGCCCGGAGTGCTGGAATGATCCTGTCGCACCGCCTCGCACCTGTCACGACCCTTGCGGCGAAGTTGATGACTTTTTGGATCCGAGACAGTTGAGTTTTAGTAGCGCCTCCCCACGCCGAAAGACAGTGAATAATATGAGGGAAGACGTGTCTTTGGATGAGAAGTTTTATAATATCCTGGGTGAAGTGATGCCGAAAGCGATAAAGGGAGATCAGGATAGTGTTGCATTTTTTGACGACCTGGCTAATGTGAACTTCCCAAGACAGTATGGGGTCAACTACTACGCCGAGTAGCCGGACCGAACGGGACGGGGACATGGTCGAGTTGTCAATGGTCAAATGGAAGTCTTGGGTCTTCTTGATGTTAGGCCTGGTACCAATAATAATAAAATCAGTTTTTGTCGGGTTAATTTTTAGCGAGTTCGATTTGAACCAACTCTCCATGGTAGCCAAAGTGGTCTGGATGCGGTTCTGGAGAGCGATTAAGTTGTGGTGGTCCGGTTTCGCTCGATCCAACAGTTGGTTGTCATCGGCGTAGCCAATGACCTTGCATGACAGGTGGCAGGGCAAGTCATTGACCAGAATGCTGAACAGGATCGGTCCGGCAATATATCCCTGTGGTACGCCATGCGTGACGGGCAGAGGTGTCGCACTACTGCCTCTCACCACCTGGCTTCGTCCGCTCAGGTAGCTGGCGAACCACGAGGGATCGATTCCATACCATCCCAACTTGGTGAGGAGGACACCATGATCGACGCTGTCGAAGGCCTTACCAAGATCAGCTGTAGTTATGGAACAAATTTCGCCTTCATCTATGGCTTGAGAAGCCCAGTCGACAGCGTCGAGCACGGCGTCTCCCGTGGAATGGCACCGGCGGTAAGCGTACTGTTGACTATATAGGACGTTGTTTTGCGCCAGATAGCTAGAAAGCTGATCACAAACCACTTTTTCTGCGACTTTAGACAGGTGAGAAAGCAAATAAATCGGCCGGAAGTTAGAGGGAGTGGTTGCGTCGCCAGATTTAAAGATGGCCACAACGGTAGCTACCTTCCACGCCTCTGGGAAGACACAGGTCACACTCGAGGTGTTCACAATACGGAGCAGGTGAGGCGCGAGCACAGGCAGGCATCGCTTAACTGCACTGAGCGACACGCCGTCTAAGCCTGCGGCGCCCGAGGGGTGCATGGCGGAGATGGCGCGGCCCAGCTCTGGCAGGGTGATCGGACGCGGTTTGAAGGCTCCAGCGACGACGACAGGTGGTCTCGGGTGTAGCTGACCGGCTGTTACGTCGCCTCTGAGCACGGTGGCGATGTTTGATCCCACCGTGGAGAAGAAGGCGTTAAAGTTGTCTGCCAGGTCACGCTGTTTGTTTGCGTCAGAGGGAGGCGGTGCCTTGGCTGAGGCAGCTGGCGTCATATAGAGTCGCTTAAGCTGCCGCCAGAAAGCGCGCCTATCGGTTTCGAGCAGCTGCTGTGCGAGGTAGTCGCGCCGCGCCTGGGTCAGCAGGCCCTTGACGTGATTTCGCAGGCGGCGATATTCGTCTGCAGCTTCGGGCGTGCGCAGAGCCCTCCAGATGGCGCGCGCGGCGTCCCGCTCCGCCATCACTTCCCGCAGCGGTTGATTGTCCGTCAGCCACGGGCAGTCAGGATGACGGACTCGCCGGCTACGGACGGGGCAGTGACGGTCGAGCACCTCGGTCCAGATCGTCATGTAGTCGACGACCATTCGGTTTACGTCATTGCTAGTGTGCAGGCTGTTCCAGTCGGCGAGGAGGAAGTCCAGACAGATGGCGTCCCAATCGGCGGTGCGCCAGCTTCTGGTGGGCCGGTAGATGGCGCGCTTCTTTACCACGCGAAGCGGGCGAAGCGTGGTCCACGCGAAGCGTGGTCTTTAGAGAGTTTAGAGCACTTCAGAAGCCCCTTAGGACCACCAGTGCCCTCTGAAAGACCAGAGGGCCCCTTGGACGTTCAAAAGAGCCCCGTGCATGTCAAAGGGGCCCCTGTCCAGACCGGAAGGGCCCCTGAGCGGGTCAGAGGGCCCCTGAACACGTCGAATGGGCCCCCTAGATAGCACAGAGGGGCCCCTGGGCAGGTCGAGAGGCCCTGAGCATGTCAGCAGGGCGACAAAGCAGCCAGCGCAGTCCATTGCTAGGTCATAAGGGCCCCTGAGCAGGTTGGAGTGCTCCTGGACAGACCCGAGGGCCCCTGGGAAGTTAAAAGGGCCCCTGTGCCGGTCAGAGGAGCCCCTGACCAGACAGAAAGGGCCTCTAGGTGGGTCAGAAGGGCCCCTGAACATGCCAAATGGCCCCTAGTCAGCTCGGAGGGGCCCCAGGGCATGTCGGAGGGCCCTCGGAGCATGTCGCAAGGCGACAAAGCAGCCAGCGCAGTCCGACTAGAAGAGTCGCTGGGCAGATCGGAGGGGCTCTTGGGCAAGTCAGAGGGGCTCCTGGCTAGACCGAAAGGGCCGGTCGGAAGGGCCCTTGAACATGCCGGATGAGTTCCTAGCCAGACTGGAGGGGCCCCTGGCAGGCACGTAGCCAAGGGGGGCGGCAGGTGCAGCCGCCCCCTCCCCCTGTAGGCCAGGGGAGGGGACGCTTTTTGGGTGTTTTTTTTTTCGGCGCGCGAGGCGCTTTTCGGCGCGCGAGGGCCCTTTTCGGTGCGCGCAGCGCGCCGAAAAGGGCCGACGAGACCGTGCGAAGCGCGGTATCATGGGCTCTTTACCACGCGAAGCGTGGTCTTAAGAGAGTTTAGAGCACTTCAGAGGCCCTTTAGGACCACCAGGGCCCTCTCTGAAAGACCAGAGGGCCCCTTGGTCGTTCAAAAGAGCCCTGTGCATGTCAGAGGGGCCCCTGACCAGACCGAAAGGGCCCCTGAGCTGGTCAGAGAGCCCCCTGAACACGTCGAATGGGCCCCTAGCCTGCACAGAGGAGCCCCTGGGCAGGTCGAGAGACCCCTTGAGTATGTCGGCAGGGCGACAAAGCGGTCATCGCAGTCCCTTGCCAGGTGATAAGGGCCCCTGAGCAGGTTGGGGGTTCCTGAATAAACCAGAGAGCCCCTGGGAAGTTACAAGGGCCCTTGTGCAGGCCAGAGGGGCCCCTGACCAGACCAAAAGGGCCCCTAGGTGGGTCAGAAGGGTCCCTGAACATGCCGAATGGGTTCCTAGTCAGCACGGAGGGGCCCCAGGGCAGGTCGGAGGGCCCTCGGAGCATGTCGCAAGGCGACAAATCAGCCAGCGCAGTCCCTTGCCAGATCGGAAGGGCCCCTTAGAAGGCTGGAGGGCCCCTGGAGAGACCAGAGGGCTCCTGGAAAGTTCAAAGGGCCCCTGTGCAGATCGGAGGGGCCCCTGACCAGACCTAAATGACTTCTGGGCTGGTAAGAATGGCCCCTGAACGTGCTGAATTGGCCCCTAGCCAGCACGTAGGGGCCCCAAGGCAGGTCGGAGGGCCCCTTGAACATGTTGGCAGGGCGACAAAGCAGCCACCGCAATTAGACCAGCAGAGTCGCTGGGCAGATCGGAGTGGCTCCTGGGCAAGTCAGAGGGGCCCCTGGCTAGACTGAAAGGGTCCCTGGGCCGGTCGGAAGTGCCCTTGAACATGCCAGATGAGTTCCTAGCCAGACTGGAGGGGCCCCTGGACAAGTCGGAGGGGCCCCTGAGCATATCGGCAGGGTGACAAAGCAGCCAGTGCAGTCCTTGGCCAGGTCTGAAAGACCTCTGGACAGGCCGAACGGCCCCTTGACACACAATAGGGGCTTATTGGAAGGTCAGGAGTCCCTGGTCGGACCGGAAGGACCAAAAGCAAGTAGAGATTCCAGATGAAGATTGAATACAAAGAGGACTTACTCCACAATAATACAAAAATATTAAAAGCGGAGCTTTCGGGTATATTGTAACACCCTTCGTCAGGGTGTTACAATATATCTGAAAGCTCCGATTTTAATTTGTCTTGTAGAGTAAGCCCTTTTTGTATTTTATATATATATATATATATATATATATATATATATATATATATATATATATCACCCACACCACATCATGTCTTTTCGCTTCGCGGTTCCCAGATGAGTCCCTGAACACGAACAGGTTGGAAGGGCGTTGAAAAGACGAAAAGACGATAGACGATCTGAAGGGACCTTGGGCCTTTCAACAGTAAGAATACAGTTGTCCAGGGAATAAAAGTCAAAATTTTCGCGCTACTCCGCGGCGCAATTGAACTACAAAGTCAATTATATGCGGGTTAGAAAAAAACGGGCCGTTTCTCGGCGCATTTATGTGTTATGTTGCTACTTTCCTATATAATTGGGCAAAATAGTTCACTTTAACACTTTTTTACCGCACTTTTAAACGCACAATATAGCATTTTTAGAGGTCCGCACCATACGCAATGTGACGCATTGATGAGAAATCATATCCAGGGCATTAGACTCAAACTTTTCGCACCGCTCCGCGGCGCAATTTGTTTAAGAGTTCCAGGTCTTGAGCTTAAAAATATTCCAAGTTGGTATAGCTGATTCCAAATTGGTGTCGCTGGTTCCAAAGTTTATATGGCAGTTTGCTAACTCCAGCTTCTAAAAGTTGGTATGGCCCATACCATTCCTGTCATACTGCATTTTCCATCCTAGTAACGTGCCTTTTCATCCGTTTTGTTTGGCCCTTTCAACGCTCGGGAAGGGGTCCTTTCGAGCCCCCTCTCCCCCTCCCCCCCCCCAAATCCTGGCTACGTGCCTGTCTGAGATGATAGCACCGACAGAAAATGTGATGACTAGTAAATTTCCTTCTGGTAACTAGTGAACTATAGTAAACATACTTCGTACATGTCGCAAGAAATGAAAAAAGTTATAGTAAAAAAGTTATAGTTGATAACTTAGCCACATTGAGTAAAAACTTGAACTGCGTGACGCCAAAATGCCACTTGAAAATACAGGCTGTGATGCTCTATTTAAAGTGTTCAAGTTTGATCATACATAAATGGTAATCCGTGCGGGGACGAGAAAGACGGAAATGATATTAAATATATATTACATTATATTTCAGTCTGGGTGGGCCCTTTTGGCCAAGGGCCCTTTTTCTGGAAAAGCTGCCCCCCCCCCAACCGAAAATATGTGGCGCCGGCCCTGACTATTACTCACACACATACACACAGAGACTATCAGAGGCTATAAGTTACTTTGAGTCAGATGCCGAAGACTATAATTGGCTATTGCACAGGGGCGGATCCAGGGAAACTTTTCGGGAGGGGCACATCATACTTCAAGGGGCCCTCGAGCTGAATAGGGCCCCGGGCGTTTTTGCGAGTCTGAAAGGGCCTCCAGTCGGTCTGAGTGTATTTTCAGGTAGGAGAAAGCCCTTGACAAGCCTAAGAGGGCCATCGTCAGGCCTGAGAGTGCCCTATGCAGGGGCGTCGCCGACAATTTTTAAGTGGGGGGTCGGCTGAAATGAGAGATAAAAAATGTAACCACATTTGTTCTGCGTGCCTTTGCAACATTTGTAATGCCAATGGATTTTCATGTTACAGTAGGTACTTGTTATTTAGCGCCGCCAAGCGCAGAAAAATTCTTACAGGTTGGCCTGATAAAACCCAGAATTACAGGCGATGGACCTTGTAGAGGATAAGAAGCTAACATTGTATCAATTCAATTAAGCGTTACGACGAACCGAAGACGATGACTATGGCTTCGTTATGATGATGGCCACCGACAAGGGCGCCGCCACCTTCCGAATGTTGGGGGGGGGGGGGGACGGAGGCATTCTGAAGTCGATTCTTGCCATGCAACGTCCATAGGCGTAATGTTAAAATCAGAAAATGTTTGGGGGGACATGTCCCCCCGTCCCCCTGTGGCGGAGCCCCTGGCCACCGATGTGACGCCGCGAAGCGGCGTGAAAAATTGAATTTTAGGTCGTGGAAAACGAAATTGTAATATTCGAACCAGACCGTGAGTGGAGCCAAGCCTCAAGTAATCCCTTTTCCTGGTTGCATATCTCGGTATGATGCAAAATATTGAAATGAAGGTGGTTTTTCATATACATTAGCTAGCCTCGGATAGTAAATCACGATGACCGGTGGCAGTCAGCGCTCAATAGTATATATGATAATAATAACTGTATATGCATATGTACCGAACTGTAACAAACAACTGGTAACAGTGCAAATGGTTTCGAAGCAGCAAGAAGCAAAACGACTTTTCCGCGCATAAATGGTCCCTGTGGATCTGTAGGAGCCTGAGGGGAGATAGCTTGGGAAGATGGTCCTGGCTTGGCCCCCACTATTAGCTCTTCCAGGTCCAGCAAGTTGGGCACCGCTGGAGCAGCTTCCGCGGGTGCCGATGCCCGTGTCGCTGCGTTCGCGTCCCTTTTCGGAACTCGGCAGACTAGCTAAACATGTATCCCGCTTAACCCTATTTGTAACAGGGGGGGGGGGGGGGATTCCGCCCCCCCCTCATGTTTTTCGCAGATATCTCCAGAACGGCTGGGAGCAGGCCCATGGCATTTTTGGAATTTTCCTAGAATTGAATTCCGCATTTGGAGTCAAAATTTAGAGTTCTTAATCTGAACAGAGGCGGTTCCAGGGCACGGTTTTGGGAGGGTTCGGCGGCGATATTTGGCGATAATACGGAAATGCGATCTTCACGGTTTCTTCCTAACTACCTCAAGTGTGAAGGAGTTACATCGGTTTACGGTGATTGCAACAAGTACAAATTAGTTGATGTAATGAAATGTCATAAAAATTGCATGGCAGAGGCGGTTTCAGGGGCTTGAAAGGGGGGGGGGGGGGGTCCAGGAAGTATTCAATGCTCTGCGGGAAGTAAATAGAGCGATGTAAGGAGCATTTATAGCTATCAAGATGTAAAAGATGGCTTCTCCTTCCATTATTTTAATAATTTATTACATATAGAGTTGCAGGGGCGTGTTCAGGCACATGAAAAGGGGGGTGACTGGCATGGTGATGACGATATGCCAGCGATTACGGCGCAATAGACGGTTAACTTATAATGATATATGCACATATGAGGCCAGGAGAGGGAATACAATCATTTGTGTTGCAGAGGCGCGCTCAGGAATGGAAGAAAGGGAATCATATTATTGCAAGGAAACTAAGATGCATGGGCCTACAATGGCATAACATACTGCAGTTTTCGGATGAAACGCGCCACAGGGTACCCTACGAACGATTATGAGATAATAGGCGAGTCCAGGTAGGGTAAAAAGGGGGGTAAGCAATGTTAATTGAAGTTGTAAGTGAAATCGTCACTGTTGACTAGTTAGTATCATAATAGCGGATAATATACTTATCAAAAGGTCTTGCGCCTCTCCAGTTGGATCCTGGATGCGTCATGATGAAGTACAACATGCAAAATGGAACTATCTACGATCAGTAACATATTTATAGTGCTGGGTAGCAACATGCCTGCGGTTAATATTTTTCCTATTTGACCTCCCTTTTTCACTAACCTGGTACCGCCTATGGCGAAAAATATGATTTATAACTGTGTTTCTAATGGCACAATAACATACCATTTCATTTATTAAAAAAACATACAAAAATAGTTATATTCCGCATTTACTTCACCCCCATATTGAGTGACCTGCACACGCCTATTATTTTTGAATTTTCAAAAGTGATCGCCATATATAAATCATAAATCTCCAATTAAATCTATCGATTCTCATTGGTTGTGTTACAATCGGTTGATAAACATGACAGCTGTGTTGGATGATATATAACACTAAAATTTGTAGTTTTTGCCCCCCTGTTGCCCCCTATCAAAAATGTCGATTTTTTAAAAAGAAATGTAGATCGTGATGAGGGAACCAAACGCCGTTTGATTTTTTAATCGGGTGGGTAGATCTCGAGATCTCCTGGGGGCGAAATCTGCCCCCCCCTGTTACAAATAGGAGTAGCCAGGAGCCTGTTACAAATAGGGTTACAAGTTAATATTTTATGAAGAGAGTGGGACCTGGGGTCAGCAATTACCGCCAAGAGCCTCTGCCAGACATTTAATGGAATTAATTTTCCCATTTTCCAAATTTGTATAAGCAATTGCGAAACTTGTGTCATGCCGCGAAGCGTCGCGAAATTTTCCCGGTTTTTAAACTTTGGAATAATAGCGGAATTTTGACTGTTGCAAGGGCAATTTTTACGATAAATTGTTAACTTTCCCCGAAAAAAGTGTGTGCGTTCGGGGGGGGGGGGGGGCGGTCGACCCCCCCACCTTCTGAGAGTTGATGTCCGGACCCTCTCCTTCCCGACCCCCCGTCGGTGACGGCCCTCACCCTGTCAGTCTTGTAGGGCCCTTGCAAGACTTGAGATCGCCCTATGCTGGTCTGGAGGACCACTGGTAGGTTTGAAAGGGCCCTCGGTCGTGCTGAGAGGGTCCTGTGCCGGTGTGAGAGGGCCCTAAGGTCGGTAAGAGAAGTCCCTCAGTCTCTTTGAGTGTACTATCGATGGGCCTGAGAGGGCCCTGTCTAAGCCTGGAGAGCCATTGCCAGACTTGAATGGCCCTCCGTCCGTTTGAGAGAGCCATTGCCAGGCCTGAAAGGGCTCAGACCAGGCCTCTGGCTCAGGCGTGCCCAAATGGCTCGCCTGGTGTCCGGTATAGGGTCCTCTGTCGCCTAGTAAAGGCCCTCTCAGACCGGCTTAGGACCATCTGAGGCCTGGAAAGGATCCTCTCAAACAGGCGCAGGCCCTTTTCAGGTCCGTCAAGGGCTATCTCTGACTAATGTAGTGCCCAGGGTTGTGCTTGACTCCGAGTCGGCGAGTCAAATTTGACTCAAAACTGACTCAACTCAACTTGAATCAGAGTCGAGTCGCTTAAGAAAAATAGGGACGCAACTTGAGTCAGAGTTGAGTCACATGGATGTCGCTTGAGTCAAAGTTGAGTCGCCTGGATGCTGCTCAAGTCAAAGTTGAGTCGATTCATCTTCTTACGAGTCAGAGTCACATCTGACGAGAAAAACAAATCCTAGCAACTAAATAATCAAGGCGTCCAAACAATGTTCTATAGTGTGAGAGTGTGAGTTTTGGGTGTTTTTCAAACCCACTGAAAGGGCTCTCCTCCCGAGCGTTGAAAGGGCCCTATTCCCGAGCATTGAAAGGGCCCAGCAGACCCTCTGACCTGCACATGGGACCTTTGAACTTCCCAGGGGCCCTCTGGTCTGTCCAGGGACACTCCAGCCTGCTTAGGGACCCTTTCGACCTGAAAGGGACTGCGCTGGCTGCTTTGTCGCCCTGCCGACATGCCCAGGGGCCCTCCGGCCTGCCCAGGGGCCCTCTATGCTGTCTAGGGGCCATTCGGCATGTGCAGGGCTCTTCTGACTCGCCCAGGGGCCCTTTCAGTCTAGCCAGGATCCCTCTGACCTGGACAGGGGCCCTCTGGTCTTTCAGAGAGGGCCCTGTTGGCTCTTAGGACCTCTGAAGTGCTCTACACTCTCTAAAGACCACTTTGCGTGGTCTCTTAGAGAGCCCATGATACCGCGCTTCGCGCGGTATCGTTGGCCCTTTTCGGCGCGCTACGCGCACCGAAAAGGGCCCTCCTCAGATGTTTCGGGAGGGGCACGTGCCCCCTGTGCCCTCCCCCTGGATCCGCCCCTGCTATTGCACACATACACACAGCTGGCATTAAATACTACATATCATTTGCATACAATACCACTAGGTGCGGACGTGCCCAGAAGAACACAGAACTGAGAACACTGTAACGCATCTCTAAATTTGAACTGAGAAGTGAGAACGACCCTACAACTTGAGACCGGCTCCGACCAGGGTAATAGAACAACGCTCGGACACCAGGAGTGAGTCGGACTGTGGTTCGACTCACTCCTGGTGTCCGCGGCAAGAGCCGCGGAGCAGCTGGTGAGACCACCAGACCTTGACAGAGAGCGTAACTGTGTGAGAGTGAGCGCAACCGAAGAAGTGAGAGAGTGAGCCCGGAGCGCGCGGCGGTCCGGCTCTATATAGGTCCCGCGGATCCGGCTCGGCGGCCGGGACCGACACTGACGTCACGCGGCGGTCCGGCTCTATATAGGTCCCGCGGGCCCGGCTCGGCGGCCGGGACCGACACTGACGTCACGCGGCGGTCCGGCTCTATACAGGTCCCGCGGGCCCGGCTCGACGGCCGGGACCGACACTGACGTCACGCGGCGGTCCGGCTCTATATAGGTCCCGCGGGCCCGGCTCGGCGGCCGGGACCGACACTGACGTCACGCGGCGGTCCGGCTCTATATAGGTCCCGCGGGCCCGGCTCGGCGGCCGGGACCGACACTGACGTCACGCGGCGGTCCGGCTCTATATAGGTCCCGCGGGCCCGGCTCGGCGGCCGGGACCGACACTGACGTCACGCGGCGGTCCGGCTCTATATAGGTCCCGCGGGCCCGGCTCGGCGGCCGGGACCGACACTGACGTCACGCGGCGGTCCGGCTCTATATAGGTCCCGCGGGCCCGGCTCGGCGGCCGGGACCGACACTGACGTCACGCGGCGGTCCGGCTCTATATAGGTCCCGCGGGCCCGGCTCGGCGGCCGGCCGACACTGACGTCACGCGGCGGTCCGGCTCTATATAGGTCCCGCGGGCCCGGCTCGGCGGCCGGCCGACACTGACGTCACGCGGCGGTCCGGCTCTATATAGGTCCCGCGGGCCCGGCTCGGCGGCCGGGACCGACACTGACGTCACGCGGCGGTCCGGCTCTATATAGGTCCCGCGGGCCCGGCTCGGCGGCCGGCCGACACTGACGTCACGCGGCGGTCCGGCTCTATATAGGTCCCGCGGGCCCGGCTCGGCGGCCGGGACCGACACTGACGTCACGCGGCGGTCCGGCTCTATATAGGTCCCGCGGGCCCGGCTCGGCGGCCGGGACCGACACTGACGTCACGCGGCGGTCCGGCTCTATATAGGTCCCGCGGGCCCGGCTCGGCGGCCGGCCGACACTGACGTCACGCGGCGGTCCGGCTCTATATAGGTCCCGCGGGCCCGGCTCGGCGGCCGGGACCGACACTGACGTCACGCGGCGGTCCGGCTCTATATAGGTCCCGCGGGCCCGGCTCGGCGGCCGGCCGACACTGACGTCACGCGGCGGTCCGGCTCTATATAGGTCCCGCGGGCCCGGCTCGGCGGCCGGGACCGACACTGACGTCACGCGGCGGTCCGGCTCTATATAGGTCCCGCGGGCCCGGCTCGGCGGCCGGGACCGACACTGACGTCACGCGGCGGTCTGGCTCTATATAGGTCCCGCGGGCCCGGCTCGGCGGCCGGCCGACACTGACGTCACGCGGCGGTCCGGCTCTATATAGGTCCCGCGGGCCCGGCTCGGCGGCCGACCGACACTGACGTCACGCGGCGGTCCGGCTCTATATAGGTCCCGCGGGCCCGGCTCGGCGGCCGGGACCGACACTGACGTCACGCGGCGATCGGCTGGTATGGAGCGGCGCGGACCACCTCGGCCCGGTCGGAACCGCCGCTGTGCGCAGTAT
This sequence comes from Chirona hameri, assembly GCA_036785665.1. Lineage (NCBI taxonomy): Eukaryota > Metazoa > Arthropoda > Thecostraca > Balanomorpha > Balanidae > Chirona > Chirona hameri. The sequence goes on along the minus strand of JAXIVJ010019892.1, from coordinate 3,242 downwards.
CGGCGCAGGCCCTTGCTGGCGACTTGTTGTAGATGCGCGTTCGACCTCGGCTGGGTCAAATGGCTATCGGCTGTTAGGATCGGCGCGGATCACCTCGGCCAGCGTGGGTGACAGCATCGGTGCGTAGCATCGGTGCGCTTCGCTGGGCGCCCCGAGCTGAGGCGCCCGAGGCGGTTGGTGACAACCCAGATCCGCCTGGCTTCACGGCGGCCCTTGCCCTTTTGGTGCGGCGGCACGGGAAAACGATTAGCACACGTGTAATAGTTCGGCTATTTCACATATCGCTACCTCGCCCATCTGACGTGCAACAACAATCCTTGGTTGGCTGTGGTGGAAAACACGTAACTGCAACTTGGTGCGAATCAATATGTCACTTGCTAAACGGCGTGGCAATTACAAAAACTCTGCTGTTTCACAGAGGGTCGTCATTTGCCACGAGAGGTTGCGAAGGGTGCGGCTAGATATCGACCCGAGGAATCGAATGAGACCATTATTTTGGCATCCGACAATAACTTCGGGTCGTTTTGAGCCGCCCGTCCTTTGACCTTGAAAATTACCTCGCAGATGACATTGAATGCCAAAATGAATGCCATTTTCGTGATCAGCGTGCCCAAATTGACCTGTTACCACATTTTGAAGCGAATCGCTACCTGACGCTGGATTCTAATCCGAATCCGTCGCTAACTTTACGGACATGACGAATAGGGACTGCGCATTGCGCAACCCATTCATTTGGGCGAGAGTCCACGGAACAACTTGCTGACCTCAAAGTCTTGATCTATCACTATCCTGTCAAAAGCAGATAGGTGTCCAGTATGCCCGCATCAGATAACTGACCTGTTCACGGAGGCCTGATCTCAGAGGTCATTCATAAGGCGCTGAACTGCATCCCAGCGATGTTCTCCTGAGCACCACCCCGTGAAACGTGCCATCGAAATCGAGTAGGTCCTGTGCTTACAGTTCATCGATGGCAATCTGGCACAGTGGTAAGATACTTGCTTCCTGAGCCCGGGACCGGGGTTCAAATCCTTCAGCGGGGCCTCTAAAAAAGTCGACCTGGCCCCCAGCACACCTCGAAAAATCTCGCTAGCCAATCCATGTATTTAGTGATGGAAAATAAACATTAAAACAACTCAAACATGACCGTTGCAACACACCCCTGTCCTCCAAAACACACCAGCGGCCCGACGTATCGTTACAGGCAGCAGTCCGAGCACAGTTCACTACCAACTCCACTTCGAGGCGTCACACACGCCGGCCTGACGCTGACGCCGACACACACACACACACACACACACACACACACACACACACACACACACACACACACACACACACACACACACACACACACACACACACACACACACACACACACACACACACACACACACACACACACACACACACACACACACACACACACACACACACACACACACACACACACACACACACACACACACACACACACACACACACACACACACACACACACACACACACACACACACACACACACACACACACACACACACACACACACACACACACACACACACACACACACACACACACACACACACACACACACACACACACACACACACACACACACACACACACACACACACACACACACACACACACACACACACACACACACACACACACACACACACACACACACACACACACACACACACACACACACACACACACACACACACACACACACACACACACACACACACACACACACACACACACACACACACACACACACACACACACACACACACACACACACACACACACACACACACACACACACACACACACACACACACACACACACACACACACACACACACACACACACACACACACACACACACACACACACACACACACACACACACACACACACACACACACACACACACACACACACACACACACACACACACACACACACACACACACACACACACACACACACACACACACACACACACACACACACACACACACACACACACACACACACACACACACACACACACACACACACACACACACACACACACACACACACACACACACACACACACACACACACACACACACACACACACACACACACACACACACACACACACACACACACACACACACACACACACACACACACACACACACACACACACACACACACACACACACACACACACACACACACACACACACACACACACACACACACACAGCGAGATGCAGCCGCCTCCGTCGGCCAGGCACTGAAGTGGCGCCGAGCCGGCACACCAGCCGCGGGCCGCATATCACACACGATAGTTTTATACATGGTCTGGTCCGGAGCCCCGACACCCGTCACACGACCGACCGGTCTGGTCAGTCAGTCAGCACCCGTCACACGACCGACCGGTCTGGTCAGTCAGTCGGCACCCGTCACACGACCGTCCGGTCTGGTCAGTCAGTCAGCACCCGTCACACGACCGACCGGTCTGGTCAGTCAGTCGGCACCCGTCACACGACCGTCCGGTCTGGTCAGTCAGTCAGCACCCGTCACACGACCGACCGGTCTGGTCAGTCAGTCGGCACCCGTCACACGACCGACCGGTCTGGTCAGTCAGTCGGCACCCGTCACACGACCGACCGGTCTGGTCAGTCAGTCGGCACCCGTCACACGACCGACCGGTCTGGTCACTGGTCACAACCACTGCATGGTCTGGTCAGTCAGTCGGCACCCGTCACACGACCGACCGGTCTGGTCAGTCAGTCAGCACCCGTCACACGACCGACCGGTCTGGTCAGTCAGTCGGCACCCGTCACACGACCGACCGGTCTGGTCACTGGTCACAACCACTGCACGGTCTGGTCAGTCAGTCAGCACCCGTCACACCGCCGACCGGTTGGTAAACGTGTCAGAGTCTTGGCCGACTCCCGATACATGCAGTCAATCGGCCAGTACCGAGGTCGCATCCAACATCACGCACTCTCGTCACCACTTCTATAGCATCTCTAGAGCTTAATAAATAGCTGGCATCACGCCACTGATAAAGTTCTATTCCGAGAGTAAACCCCGGATTGCATTTACAGTGTTCGGCACTCTGCGGTGGTTGCCTGGTCACAGTCCAGTTCGACAGTAACTGTGCAACATAGGCATCACGTTCGCGCATACCGCGACACAACATGTGCGTACTGTTCACTGAAGAGAATCT
>JAXIVJ010019891.1:0-16792 GCA_036785665.1 Chirona hameri | reverse complement strand
TACCATGGGGGGAATAGGGTTAAAGGGACTGTCCCACCTTTTTGAAAGTTGTCGAATCACACTTAATTGCATGTCTACATGTCAGGCGAGGTCAGCTGAACATGTTCGTGAACTTTTTCCGAAAAATTGCTTACTTTGGAAGATATTCAACTTTTAGTTTAAGCGGAAAGTTGGGTTGGTGACGTCATATTATGTTTTTCTTTAATAACAGGGAAATCCTTTGTGCTGCCAAATGTATGGCACAATTTTTTTGTCGACATCTATTGCGCAGAACCACCCGGTAGTCTGGATTGGCTAGCACTATCAGCTGGAGTTTGTTGCAGCAGTTGGCCGCCAGGACCGCTAGTGAGCCAGGGTGTTATGACGTCGCAAGCATATGGTACCACTAAATATTGATTTATTTATTTATTTATAAATAAATAAATATTTAGCGTTAAATATTTAACTGGTACCATTTGCTATGCAACGTCGTAACACCCTGGCTCACTAGCGGTCCCTGGGCGGCCAACTGCTGCATCAACTCCAGCTAATAGTGCTAGCCTCTAGATTGCGAACCACCCGGGATCGAGAAGTGAAAGACGAAAATATGCCAAGGCTGACCTTAAACAAGTCGACTATCATTATCAGTTGGGTAAAGAGAGATGACGATATCGATTTAGAGACCCTATTCAAATACACATGGGCCTGATTTTTACAGATTGTCAAAATCAAACTCTAATATCTTTTTGTTTAGATCATTGTGGTTGTTTGAACTGCCACCATACTTAATTTCAATGCCAAGCCATCAAAATGGCTATCTCAACTCAAATATAATGTTAAGGTGGGGATAGTCCCTTTAATGGACTAGGACCTTGTACAGTCGTTTGGTTGAATTGCTCGGTGCCGTTGGCTCATATGCTATTTTTGCTTTTATAGGCCTGCATTGTTAACCCGCACTTGACCGGGGGGGGGGGGGGGGGGTAAATATTGCCCCCCCCCCTCCCTGTCGAATATTATCCTGACGAGCTTGCTTTATGCCAACCTTGGTCTGTTTACATTGTTCATTCGCTGCAGTTCTTGTTGGCAATGGCGGCAGTGATCACAACATCCTAAAAAAACACATTGTTTTCTTTGATAGGTAACAAGGTAAATTTGGTAATACGTCAGTAACGCACCTCCCCCGACCCCAGTTTATCATAGCCTTGAGGTACCTATTAGAAGAAGAATTAGACAGCTGATGGTATATTTTATTGCACGGTGAAAATATACAGTAATACCAAGGCTAAGTCATATGACATCATATGTATCTGGTGATTATACTGTCGCAATCTTAGGCTGACCCGATCAGACTTAATGGCTACAAGCGAATCTTAGGCTGACCCGATCAGACTTAATGGCTACAAGCGAATCTTAGGCTGACCCGATCAGACTTAATGGCTACAAGCGAATCTTAGGCCGACCCGATCAGACTTAATGGCTACAAGCGAATCTTAGGCTGACCCGATCAGACTTAATGGCTACAAGCGAATCTTAGGCTGACCCGATCAGACTTAATGGCTACAAGCGAATCTTAGGCTGACCCGATCAGACTTAATGGCTACAAGCGAATCTTAGGCCGACCCGATCAGACTTAATGGCTACAAGCGAATCTTAGGCCGACCCGATCAGACTTAATGGCTACAAGCGAATCTTAGGCCGACCCGATCAGACTTAATGGCTACAAGCGAATCTTAGGCCGACCCGATCAGACTTAATGGCTACAAGCGAATCTTAGGCTGACCCGATCAGACTTAATGGCTACAAGCGAATCTTAGGCTGACCCAATCAGACTTAATGGTGGGGTTATGTTATGTTAGGTTACGTTAGTTTAGGTACCATAACCTAACCTAACCTAACCTGACCTGATGTAAGGTTGGCTTAAGGTCGGGTCGGCCTAAGATTTGCTTGTAGCCATTAAGTCTGACCAGTTCGGCCTAAGATTGCGACAGGATAACCACCAGATACATATAACGTCATATGACATAGCCTTGGTATTACTGTACATTTTCACTACAATACAATATACAGTCAGCTGACTAATTCTTCTAATAGGTACCTCAAGACTATGATAAACTGGGGAGGTGCATTACTGAAGTATTACCATAAATTCAACAGTAATTGCAATGGGAACTTAAACTATGGTGTGAAGTACAACAAGCACGACACAATAAAGGTTTGAAAATAACTAGTTCACTTTGTTCTGCAATTTAACTGCTGAGAAAATAAGCACTCCAATCCCAACCAAAATTGGGCAGCATATTGCTTCATTTGGGGCATGATTCAGGCTGCCTTCAAGCATCTAGACAACATCCTTGCTATGATTTGCAGACTAGTGTATATAAATATATATAAATATATATATATATATATATATATATATATATATATATATATATATATATATATATATATATATATATATATACTTATATATATTTATATTTAAGCTGTGAGAAAATGTTCACTCCGCGTCCAACCAAAATGGGGCAGCCTTCGGCCAAACCAAAACACAAGAGTTAACCTAACCAATAATTAGCTTTCCAAACACAGCAAAGGCTGTGGATTCAAGTGTTGTAATGTGCTTAGCCCAGGTTTGAAGAAGTATTACGAATTTGCGCGACGACGTTTACCCACCGCTTTCACAGTTCACAAACCAACACGTTTTGCACAGGTCTTCAGCACTACACTAGCTCATGGCGCACCACGGAAAATGGCGCCGAAATGGCAGCTGGATGGCCTTGAGCCGAAGTGCTTTGAAGGTATTTGGGTAGATGTATTGGATTCCCCTCCTGAGTCATTGAGGGTATAGCCAACGGTGTAGCATGAGTATAAGGGAGGTACCATTCGGGTATGAAGTGCTGAAGAGCTTTCGGAAGAATGTGATAGGAATCAAAGGCATATAATTAATGCCACGAAGGGCTCCGAGAGCATTTTACTAGAATGAAACAAGATTCATAGAAGTATATCTGGTTACGATGATGGGGAATACGGTATTGTTTTGTTTTTCAGTGTACGCCACAACCACACCTGAGGGCTGCGTCTTGGACATTCCATTGTTTCAGGGCTCTATATTGAAAAGAACGGCGCGCCAGCTCTGTTCTCACCCGCGGTAACTGCAGGAGGGGTGCCCCTGAGGAGCGTGACGTGCGGTTCGTTACCTGAGTACGGAACACGATCAGAGCTTTTAAAGCATCTGGCGTGTCCTCCCTAGTAATTAACCTATTGATGAGGGCAACGTCAGCAGTCGCAATCATTCCCTCTATAGACGGCCAGCCGAGCTTGGAAAGAGTGGCCGAAATATGGTCGCGTTGTTTTAGGTCCGATACAATGCGTGCCGCAAAATTCATCAAACGCAAGGCCGTATAAGAGAGGTAGAGTCATCCGGGGATTTTACCGCCCCAATCGCTCAACATTACCGTGACGTCACTGGTGCTCTCGTCTGACTCGGCTGTCGCCGCACGCGTCTCGGAGCGGTATTTCGAACGGGATACGGATAGTTGCGCCTAAGGTACGGGCCTATTTAAGATTACGTTTACCGCGGATAATTATCCCTCCCTTAATTCATGATGAGGGGCGAGACGGCCATACGCTGCCCCGGTCCGGCTAACGGAGGAGACCGCCATACGCTGCCCTGGTCTGGCTGAGGGGCGAGACGTTCATACGCTGCCCCGGCCCCGGTGTAATGTTGCAAATGTCATTGTTCATTTTTTAATGTTCAAGATATGCTTTAAAAAACTTTAAAAAATCAAAATATTTCAAGATCATAGACTTGCAACCTAACTACCTAACTTACTTATCTAACGGCGACGACTTAAAATTGCCGCTCGTCAACACCTGTCAAAAAAACAAAACACCAAAACGCTCGAACGCGCAGCTCCGGTGACAGGGACGGCCACGACTGGACCAGAGCACCAGTGACGTCATCGCTAATGCATAGCCGTTCGGCAGCCGATACATGGGGAATCTCGGGATGACACCCCCTGTGCAAATGTACTTGAATCGCGTCGTTACTAGCACAAACAGCGCCATAATTGTCGCTGTCTCACCTGACTCACCGACATGACAGCGACGCGGATGAGGCTAGTCATGGGGCAGCCGTGATGTCGCCGTGTTTTCTTCAGCTATAAATCTTGGCTTGGGGAACGCTGCCACTAAATCAAAAACACTATTTTGGACAGTGTATACATGATGTTTTACGCTGATATTCTAATGCTGATCCAAATTGAAGATGACTGAGATCCTGTCATGTTTTTGCGCCCTTCATATCTTTAGTTTGAGATGCGTAGTTATCTTCAGCAGCATTTTGCTAACTCACGGTACGGCGGTACACAATCAACTGACACGATGTGCGTTGGCGCGTCGGAACATTTGTGTTTACCTCTTCTCAACACACGGGCGGCTCTCCAGAGCGGGCCGCTGCGTCTGAGCACCACGCGCTGCCTTAGCAGAGTGAAAGCGATCTTCGATGGGAACTAGCGAACGTGGGAAATTGAAATCTAGAGAGGATTTCGCCAATAGTGGAGTTCGCTCGAGATATCATGGCATATTATGCTTTCGGATTCCGTGCGACGCTGCTGTGCCTTTTCATAAACTCGTTTGGGTGTTATTGGTTTCGAGGATGAGATATTTTGCTCTGCCACAGCGAGATAGAGATAGGATAAAACGGTGCCGCAATAACGAAGGTCATTTCCTATCTTGAAGCCATATGACACATCATGTGTTGTCAAAAATCGGATACCGCTTCGGGCCTGCAACGCTTATCAGTACACACCTTTTTACGGTCAATTGTGGAAAAAGTGCACGTATTTCAGTAAGAGTGTAGTCAATTTCGACAATACGGCATAGTGCGTTCATATTTGGAAGCAGTGCATGATATTCGGATCAGTGCGTACATATTTGAATGGAGGAGTGCATTCGATTTCGGCACCAGTGCACATATGGTGTTCGGCATAGGTTACGACCATTTCGGCATAGTGCTGGATTTCGTCAAATGATTCGATATTCGGCGGAGTACAGACGATTTAGTCAATGTACATGTGAATTCGACATAAAACTGTGATGTTATTTCGTGAAGTTTGCTGCATATAGGTAATCGTAGTATCGACGGCGTCTGTACAGGAATGTTTTTACATTGTATAAAATGTTCATACATTATGTAAATCCGTCACGTGAAACATAACATCAGAAAAGGGTTACATCATATTTTCAGCTCAACTTAATTACGTCGGGTTTTCATTGATCATTTGATACATGCATCTTGCAGGTGGGGATAGTGGAGTTGGGTCTGACGTAAGAGATTGTGGTGCGATGATCAACTGAACTTCCCACAGAACTGTAGAGTCGCACGGGATTTACTTTTTTGACCTCTTATCCAGGACATATGGCCTTGCTTACTCCCGCTGCATAAAGCAAGCTGTATTTTACCAGGAAAGCCTATGATGTTTTTTGTTGTTGTTGAAATTATGTAAAAACCCATCTAACCCCACACAATGCACTGAGAGAAAAATCCACCAGGGGGCTACCACCCCTGCCAACATCCGACACCTTACCAGTGCAAGACCAGGGAGTAACTAAGGTGCGGCCAAGTTGCAAGCACATAGTAACACCCTAGTGTCAGTTACTCGAAGCTGCGGACTATAGTTTCCCCGTTAGTAACTTGGACGGGGTGGTAACGTTTACTAAAGTAATACACCTTTTTACGGTCAATTGTGGAAAAAGTGCACGTATTTCAGTAAGAGTGCAGTCTATTTCGACAATACGGCATAGTGCGTTCATATTTGGAAGCAGTGCATGATATTCGGATCAGTGCGGTCATATTTGAATGGAGTGCGTTCGATTTCGGCGGTAGTGCACATGGTATTCGGCATATGGTACGGCCATTTCGGCATAGTGCAGCATTTCGTCAAATGATTCGGTATTCGGCGGAGTGCAAACGATTTAGGCAATGTTCATTTGAATTCGATATTGAATTTTGATACGTTTTCCGGATTTTTTTTAACGTATGTAATGGTACCATATACGGTATATCTTACAGCACCATGATTCAGTGGAAACTATTTACGGCGGCATTTTAAACTATTTATAGGCGGCATTTGCATCAAACTCCAGGTCATACATTTTACCACAGAAGAAATGTCAGTACACCCAGTACATTTTCTGTATAACTTGTATTCAATTTAGCCTTGTATTGTTCACGTTAACCCGCGCACTGCAGGGGAGGTTGATTTCCACCCCCCCCCCTCATGTTTTTATCAGATAGCGAGGAAACGGCGGGGCGCAGCGCCGCCGGGTTTTAGCACACCTGTTGGGACATCAATTTCGCACACTTTGAAGAGAAAATTACCTCGGGTCATCTCAGGTCAGGTTATCAGACCAGGTCAACACAACCTCCAAAAACGTTTGCTGTTGTGCCAAAGCCAGAGTTTCTAACCGATCAGTTTAAAACTTACAGGGTGTCATAAGGTCATGAGTACTTAAAATTCGTACTTTCGATAGAACTACGAGGTATAAGGACCCATCAAATACAAGAGAATGGATTAACATGTCATGAAATGCGAAACTTCCGGTTTGTGACTTTGTAGTTTGTTTGGAAATTATACTTAGTATAAAATGTATTCAGAATTGTGAATTGTCCAGTTGTGAGCTCCGCGCGGGTCACTCACCTTGCAAAGACTGACGTTCCCCCGCCGCCGCCCCACGACCCCGGCGCGCAGGGTCACGTGCCGGTCCGCGCCAGCGGCGGACCCAGGGTCTCCAGTCCGCTGGGGCTGGAGCGTCCCTCACACCTTCCCCTCCTCGCAGATTTTCCTCTTCCTCGTCCGCCGATGTCCCCCACCCTCCCCCGGAGCCGGCAGCGCTATCGCGTCCACTGGCCCTCCGGCCATCTGACCGGCGGCCTGCGATGCCCGGCGCTCCGACGGGGAGAGGACTGACGGGCGCTGCTTCCGCTTCCCCGTCTGATTCGGATGACGATGACGACGATTCTTCTGTCCAACCTTCGTCTGATGACGTGCATGAGTCACTCGACTCGTCCGGGCGATGCGCTGCCCGCCGTCTCGCCCGTTTACTCCGCTGGCTGCTGCAGCGTCTGCCGGCTGCTTCGCCATCAGACGCTCCTCCCTCTCCTCGAACGGCTTCAGTCGATCATGATGCCGAACATACCGCCGTCGGAAGTTGTCTGCCCTCTTGATCAGGTACACGTCGCCCTGTCCACACTCCACCACGATGTACGGGCCGTCCCAGCGAGGCTGCGGCTTCCCCGGCTGGCTCGGCTTGGGCGGACGCCGCTAGAACACCAGGTCCAGCCTTGTAGCGGGCGACGTGCGCACTTCGGTGACTGCGCTCCTGTTGCAGTAGCTTCGTCCTCTCTTCCCTCTCTACCACGGTGGCGTGGACTTCCTTTAGCTCCTTGGTGAGCCGCTCACCCAGGAGTTCTCGTCCGGCGGCCGTCCTGTCGGCTCGACTCTCTCAGTCAGACGCGGTGTGCGGGGGTCACGGCCAAACTGAAGGTAGAAAGGCGAATGTCCGATTGCCCTGTGCTCTGCAGTCATGTCCTGGAACCGAACCAGGGACAGGTGCTCATCCCAGTCTCCTGCTCGCTCCTGAGCCATTCTTCGCAGTAAAGATCCAAGCATCTGGTTACATCTTTCCACAGCACCATTAATTTGTGGATGAAACACAATGACTTTCTTCCGATCAATGCCCACCGCTCGTGCCAGAGCTAGCATGTACTTGTTGTCAAATTCGAGCCCTCGATCAGTCAGAAGCGACTCAGGCAGACCGTGCCTATAGAAAACGTTCTTCACCAGCGCTTCAGCTACTGCTTTGGCTGACTTATCAGGAATTACGACCATCTCAACACCCTCAAAGATAACTCTCCGTCTTAAGCATGATGATGCTGAACACTTCGGAGCGGGTAAAACGGAGGCGCTATTGCGGCAGGCTGGCTAACGATGAAGCAAGACGTGAAGCGCTACTGCCGCAGCTGCGTCACGTGCGCTAAGGCAAACGATCCCCACAGAAGGTTCCGGGTGCCGCTGTCGGTGACGACACAGCCAACCGAAGCTTGGCAGCACGTGGCATTGGACCTGATGGGACCAATCGGCACCACAACAACCGCCCGAGGGAGCCGGTATATTCTAGTAGCACTAGATCTGCTCTCCAAGGGTGTTGAGTTGGTCGTAATTCCTGATAAGTCAGCCAAAGCGGTAGCTGAAGCGCTGGTGGAGAACGTTTTCTATAGGCACGGTCTGCCTGAGTCGCTTCTGACTGATCGAGGGCTCGAATTTGACAACAAGTACATGCTAGTTCTGGCACGAGCGGTGATCATTGATCGGAAGAAAGTCAGTGCTGTGGAAAGATGTAGCTGTGGTGTAATGGTGCGATGGAAAGATGTAATGGTGCGATGGAAAGATGTAATGGTGCTGTGGAAAGATGTAACCAGACGCTGGGATCTTTACTGCGAAGAATGGTTCAGGAGCGAGCAGGAGACTGGGATGAGCACCTGTCCCTGGTTCGGTTCCAGGACATGACTGCAGAGCACAGGGCAACCGGACATTCACCTTTCTACCTTCAGTTTGGCCGTGACCCCCGCACACCGCGTCTGACTGAGAGAGTCGAGCCGACAGGACGGCCGCCGGACGAGAACTTCTGGATGAGCGGCTCACCAATGAGCTAAAGGAAGTCCACGCCGTCGTGGTAGAGAGGGAAGAGAGGACGAAGCTACTGCAACAGGAGTGCAGTCACCGGAGTGCGCACGTCGCCCGCTACAAGGCTGGGGACCTGGTGTTCCAGCGGCGTCCGCCCAAGCCGAGCTAGCCGGGGAAGCTGCAGCCTCGCTGGGAACAAAACTATATCGTGGTGGAGTGTCGACAGGGCGACGTGTACCTGATCAACAAGGTAGACAACTTCCGGCGGCGGGCGGCGGTATGTTTGGCATCATGATCGACTGAAGCCGTTCGAGGAGAGGGAGGAGCGTCTGATGGCGAAACAGCCGGCAGACGCTGCAGCAGCCAGCGGAGTAAACGGGCGAGACGGCGGACAGCGCATCGCGCCGGACGAGTCGAGTGACTCATGCACGTCATCAGACGAAGGTTGGACAGAAGAATCATCGACATCGTCATCCGAATCAGACGGGGAAGCGGAAGCAGCGCCCGTCAGTCCCCTCCCCCGTCGGAGCGCCGGGCATCGCAGGCCGCCGGCCAGATGGCCGGAGGGCCAGTGGACACGATAGCGCTGCCGGCTCCGGGGGAGGGTGAGGGGTAAGGGGGGGGGGGACATCGGAGGACGAGGAAAAAGAAAATCTGCGAGGAGGGGAAGGTGTGATGGTCACTCCAGCCCCAGCGGACTGGAGACCCTGGGTCCGCCGCTGGCGCGGACCGGCACGTGACCCTGCGCGCCGGAGTAGCGGGGCGGCGGCAAGGGAACGCCAGCCATTGCAAGGTGAATGACCCGCGCGGAGCTCACAACTAGACAATTCACAAATCTGAATACATTTTATACTAAGTAAAATTTCCAAACAAACTGCAAAGTCACAAACCGGAAGTTTCTCATTTCATGACATGTTAATCCATTCCCTTGATGGGTCTTTATACCACGTAAATTCCTTGGAAGGACAATGATGGCAAAGCAATATCACATACCTACAATGGAACAAAACTAGCAATTTATTTGCAATAATTTAAAGATATTCTTAGTGGGTTTAAAAGTGTGCCCCAAATCATCAAGGATCTGCAAGATCCCACCTCAACTTTCAAGGAAAAGTTCCAGGATCCTGAAGACTTTACGACAACCTTCCACAAAAAGATCCAGGATCCACAGGATACAGCGGCAACATTTCACAAAAAGATCCAAGATCCACAGGATCCAGCGATACATTGTATGAACAAGATCCAGGATCTACAGGATCTCTAGACAAAATGAGAACAAAAGATCCAGGATCCAACAAGATCCTAGATCTTTTATCCTACAGATCCTGGATCCCAGATCAGATCTTTTTGGGGATCTTGGTACATGTCTGGAGCTCACCTTATTGAAAGGTTTCACATTTTCACAACTTGTGTACCTCAAAATATGAAGTGATGGATTCTGAATATGACTGAGGCATTGATTTTTCTCAGAAGTAAGTCTAGACCTAAAAATGGTCTTCTTACATCAATAAATGGTGACGCCAGACTCCAGGCCCAGAGTGACGTTGCCTTATGAAATATGGTAGCATTAATATATAGTAGCATCTGATGAGACGCTTTTTGCATGTCAAAGCCGATCGGATGGTCCAATTTATAACATACTTACAAGGTTGCTGAAAAGCATGTCTCACAACTCACAAGTTACAAGGAACCAAACTGCTCTGTTACAGTGAACTCACACAAAGTTGATAGCCAATTAGCGGGTATAGGTACTGCACTATCAGGCAGTATCGGCGCCTCCTACCGGCAGCCGCCCCTCGGGTCGCTCCCCTGTTTCTGCTGTGTTTTCGCGTGTAATTAAGTTTCGGCCAACTGCAGGTTTTGTCTCAGCTTAAGAAGTGGTGTTTTCGGACCGTTTGAAGTGATTTTTCGTGCCTTTTCGTAGTGATCATAGTTATTTATACTCGTCCAGTATTTCCAATAGCCATAGTCATGGCCCACGCTGGACTGTTCGGGACTCTACCGGTTTCCCAAGAGACCAACGCACCTATCAGCTTGCCGCCTCGACTTATACCGCTCCACGCTCCACCGTCGTCGTCGACGACCTGCCAGACCGAGCCTGGTCCCCGCCGGACTCGGCCCCCATGGCCATCCATCACACGCCCGCCGCCCAAGGGGCGGACAGAGGTGGAGTAAGGCGACACTGCCGGGGGAGAAGAGCCGGTCGGATAGTCTAAGCGCGTCGACATCGGGCAAGAAACGCGGAACATCAGCGTCGCCAGGACTACGACCGAGCTTTAATCCCCCTGGCGGGCCCTGGACCCGCCCCTGGCACAGGGGAGAGTCCACCGGCCCAAACCCGGGACAGACTGGGCCTAGCAGTCGACGGCTGCCAGTGAGGCTCTAGGAGCGGAAGCTCCTGTCGTGTAGAGAGTCACCTGCCACGACCACCACTATCCATCCCGACACTGGTGACGAGCCGGTGGCTGGCCCCGGCGGCTGCCGAAGCCCACGGCCTGACGCGCCGCGCTGCCTGGCCCGGCCCGCACCGCTGATGACGGAAGGGACCCGCGTTCCGCGATTCTACAACATTGGGCACGTCAACGCTCGTTCACTGGCGCCACGAATGGACGAGCTCAACATCCTACTTGACGAACACCGGCTAGAAATTCTGTGCATATCGGAAACGTGGCAGCAAGCGAGCGTGTCAAACAGAGTACTGGTCTTCCCTGGGTACTGCATAGATTACATCTGGCAATTTGCCAAATCTGGCCAGATTTATATCAAAATCTGGCAAATCCAGGATGTGACTGCTCTGCTGAACCGCACACCCACAAGGCATTACGTGGCGGCGGCGTCGCCATCCTGACTCGTGACAACCTACGAGTTACGAGGCTGGACATCGGCGGCGCCGACGCCGCTGTCGAGTCACTCTGGCTCTCAGTGACGGGCGCAGGCCGACGCTCTGTAGTCGTCGGCGCCCTCTACAGGCCACCCGGTGCGTCAGTCAGCCGGGGTCTGGAGCTGATCGAGCAGCAGCTTCAGGCAGCCATATTCACCATCAAACCGGTCGTCGCCATGGGCGACTACAACATCGGCATGATGAACACCGAGAAGCCGGCATCTCGTGGACTACAGTTCATTATGAATGACCTGGGTTTGAGACAGCTGGTGGATCAACCCACCCACATCCACCTCACACCAACGCTGCTACATCTGTGTTTAACTAACTTGACTGATGTCCCAACATCGTTCTTAGTTCTCCCGGACGCCGTCGCCGATCACCAGCCTATCCTGCTTCGGACACAGCTCAGTCGGCAGCGCCCCACGCGCCCAGCTCCCGTCACTTCACTATTTTATTATATTATTATTTAGGACTTTTCTCCCAGCAAAATACATCCCACAACCAGGTCTCTCCGGGCGCCGGAGCCAGGGGACTGGCAACAGCCTCCCGTTGCTGCAGTGATGGCGCCTCGGCTCCATCAACACTGACACCATTTCACAAGTGCATGTTCAAATGTGTGTGTGTGTGTGTGTGTGTACGTGTACGTGTACGTGTACGTGTGCGTGTGCGTGTGCGTGTGCGTGTGCGTGTGCGTGTGCGTGTGCGTGTGCGTGTGCGTGTGCGTGTGCGTGTGCGTGTGTGTGCGTATGCGTGTGTGTGTGTGTGTGCGTGTGTATGGAATAAAATGTGTATGTATGTGTCTCGTGTTTTATTTAATTTTAACTTTGAACGAAATACTTAACGTAAGATAGACATTATATTTACTTTGAACAATTCAATTAACGTAAAATAGATACCCTACTCCCTAGCTTGCTCCGGGTTCACATACACCGGTTAACGTAATTATTTTCCTGGCAAATTGCCAGATGTAATTTTCCCCACCCGGAAAATGGCTATAGGCCGGTCCGGGAAAAAAGTGCCATAAGTCGGATGAGTGGTTCCAAGGCGGTTGGTGTGGATGATGTGCCTCTGTTCGCAGTCAAGAAGTGTTTCCCAGTCATAGGTCCTCACTTACTCCATCTGATAAACTACTCCATAGTCACTGAGGTGTTCCCCACTGCATGGAAAATCGCGCGTGTTGTCCCCATTTACAAGTCCGGCGACCGAGCCAATGTTAACAACTTTCGGCCAATCTCGATTCTGTCAGTTCTGTCGAAAATTGTTGAAAAGGTTGTATCACTCCAACTCGTACCATGCCTGCTTAACAACCACGTGCTCTCTCCTATGCAGTATGCATACCGGCCCAACCACTGTGCAGAGGACGCCATGCTCGACGTTGTCGAATGGATCAGTCAGACCATCGGCAGAGGCCACGTCGCGTCGCTAACAACGATTGACCTCAGTAAAGCGTTCGACAGCGTCGACCATGGCGTCCTCCTCACAAAACTTGGATGGTGCGGTATCCAGTCGACAGGCTGGTTCCAGAGATACCTCAGCGAGCGGAGGCAGACTGTGACAGGCGGCTCCTTCATTCTTCCGCTCACCCACGGAGTGGCCCAGGCTCCATCGTCGGACCCATCCTCTTCCTCATATTCATCAACGATCTGTCCTCCTTCCTCCTCCACGGCCGTCTCCTATCCTATACTGATGATACCCAACTCCTGGACCACTCCCTCCCTGACCCCAACGGCCTATCCGACCTCAAGATGCGGGTCGAGGAGTCCATCCAATGCCTTCAAAACTGGTTCCAAGCTAACAGCCTAAATATGAATCCGAACAAGACTGACTTTGCTCTCATTGGTATAAAATCCTCCCTCAAAATGGTAAAAAATTTCAGCATCAACGTCTCTGGCTCAACCGTCACTCCATCCCCTACCATCAAAGTGTTGGGAGTCCTCCTCGACCAGCACCTCAACTGGGATCCTCATGTATCCATGGTAGTACGGAGGTGCAATGCAATCACCGCATCTCTGTATAAAATCCGCCATCACCTCACTCCTGATGTTCTTAAACTCCTCGTCCAAATACGTTTTTCATCATATCCTTTACTGCCTGTCCGCCTGGGGAGGGGCTGCCCAGTGCCGTCTGCATCGCGTTCAGAGGCGTCTAAACTTTGCCGCTCGGCTCGTCACCGGCGTGCGACGTAGTGACCACATTTCGCCAGCTCTCACGTCTCTCGGGTGGAAGAGAGTAGAGGTACTGGTCGCCCGACACGACTGCACCAACGTGCACAAAGCCCTGACTAGTCAACAGTGTCCTAAGGCGCTGCGAAACATGTTTACGAAGCAGTCTGACGTATCGGCCAGGAGCACAAGGGCTGCCGACGCCGGAGACCTTCATCCCACAAAATGTAGACTGAGTCAGACCCAGAAGGGTTTCTCGCACCGAGCAGTCGGTACGTGGAATGCGCTGCCATCAGCCGTGAAAGCCGCTCCGTCCAGGCGCGCAGTTGTAGCCGCATTGGCAATAACCGAGTGAGTGACGTGAGCGAGTGCCACCAAATAGTGCCTATGCAAACTGTATTGTGTCGTGTACAACAAATGTCTTTACCACATGTACTGTACAGGAGCCGCAATAGCCACGTTGTGGATGGTTTCCTAAATAAATGACAATGACGATGACTACCAACCTTATCAGATTGATTTAAAAATTAGTGAATAACAAATATCTGTGTGTTTTAGGAATAAATATGGCCTGATTTTCCATCAGGGTCTTCAATTTGGCTATTTCAGCTCATAACTAATGTTAAGGCGAGTTCATCCCTTTAAAGTGTCACTCCATGCCAAGCCTGGTAGCCCATTTGGCACCACAAGCTATTGTACAAAAGCAATCTAAGTAGCCCTCCGGCCAAAATATGCGCCCCGTTTGGCACTGGTGGCCCAAATTGATTGACATTTCAGTGTGTGGCCCATGTGACCCAGTCAATGTGGATCTTCATCAACCTTAGTAGCAATTAGTGATGATAATTTACATGATAAACAAGGTAAGCACTTCCCTGTTCCAATGCTGTCCGAAGACCTTGCACCCCAAACTGAACCAAATACAAACTAGTATTAGTTCAGTAATTCACCTCCCCAGTTCATGGTATTATTGAGGTCCCTAATAGAAGAAGAGCAGTCAGCTGACAGAATATTATGACAGACTGAGAAGTGGGTTATCTTTGACTTCTACAAGATGGTCTGGGGGGGGGGCGGTCAGAGTCGGGGCTGTGTCCCCCCCCCCCCCATCCCCGTTAGGTTATGCAGAGCAGTGAGCGAATGTGAGCGGAGCGTTCTAAACGTGGGTCCCTGCAACCTAATTGCTGTAAAGGTTAGGTCAGGTTTGATTATGTATCGTTTTTGGTGACGTTGTAGCTTTGGTACACTTTTCTGTCTGTTGTAATAATACTCTCTTCTTCTATTAGGGATCTCAAGAAGACCATTAACTGGGGAGGTAAATTACTGAACTATTACCGGTATTGGTAGCGCAGGCGTCACACTTACGTACACCAGCTGTAAGTAGTGTAACAAGGGCGGGTGGTGCAGCCGGCTTGATGACGTCACTGGGAGGTATACTTAATGGCGTAGGCCTGTTTACTACTCGATCAGACTTAATGGCGTAGGCCTGTTTACTACTCGACCAGACTTAATGGCGTAGGCCTGTTTACTACTCGATCAGACTTAATGGCGGGTTAGGTTAGATATGGTACCTAAAATATCCTAACCTAACCTAACCCCGCATTAAGTATGATTGAGTAGTAAACAGGCCTACACCATTAAGTCTGATCGAGTAGTAAACGGGCCTACGCCATTAAGTATAGCCTCCCAGTGACATCATCAAGCCGGCTGCACCGCCCGCCTCTTGTCATACTACCTACAGCTGGTGTACGGAAGTATGACACCTGCGCTACCAATATCCTATTACTGAAGTCAGTCGCCTCTGGCTACTCCAAATGAATGTGTAAACCAATATTTATTTAAATGGTCCTGACCAACATTTGGGGGTCCCACAAAAAAAAACACTGACATCAATCTACATATGGTTTGCTTGAAAATCTCAAGAAATCTCCAAAATATAATAAGGCCAGGGACACCACGCCCCCCCCCCCCCTAGTTGAGGCTTTGCCCAAAGCAACATAATGCTACTTGTACATCAGCTTTCAGCTTTCATACTCTAAATCACTATACATTTTCATTGAAATTGTCATTTCAATTACGTACGGCGCTGCCTAACAAGATCAGTTCAAGTTATGTCATCAGACTTGCATGTTGGAGCAATTCAAAAGCATAATTCAGAAAAAGGCCCATTGGAAAACGAAATGCGGAGCTGCATCCACCATGATAACATAAGACACAAGCACCTAGATAAATCAGATTGCCTGACGAAAATAAACGCTTGAAAAAAAACAATCAAAATAAGCAAATAAAGGTGAAAGCAGGCAAGGCCGTATAAGAGCAAAGCGATTCCCAAGGGAAGATCGTGGGGTATATACGGCCTTGGCTATGCAACAGTCACTTCGAAGAGAGATGATTTCAGGGCCGTATAATAGATGCTTTGACCACACTGGCCAAACAGTTTGGCTCTGAATGGGGCTGTGCCAACTATATTTGACTTCCCTGCCCATCTGCAGGTGAGTGACATCCGACCTGTACCAAAAGTGCAGTGTCATTATCATCAATAAATGTGACAGCAGCATTATGATGACCGGCATGGCGGTACGGCATTGTAAAACAACAGAAGTGACTGTAATGTGTGTGATGCTGTTTATCAAATGTATTTTATTTCTCTGGTCACAAAGATAATGAAGCTTCTGCTGTTGAATTATTTTGAGTTAAAAAATGTTATTATAGAACCCAGTCTCAGGTAGCCACAGAGTTTCAAAGCTTATTTTTGTCTACTTTTTTTGTCTCATTTGCTTTGCAGTTCTATACCCATAATGAAACAGGGACGTAGGGAGAATTTCGCCCAGGGGGGGGGGGGCAAATGGTATCAGAGGGGCTCTCGTAGCCAAGGGGGGGGGGGGGGCACATCATTAAAACAGAACAGTGCGTTGTATGTTGTAAAACAACGACAAATAAGATTTCGACGACGAAAAACAAGTGTATTTTTTCATTTTTGGGAGTGAAAAACACAAAATTTCGAAAATCCGAGTTATTTTAAATATTTTGTCATTTCCTTTTTTCAACTTTTTTACTTGCAATTTTCGTCAAAACTCGAATTTCTA
>JAXIVJ010019890.1:0-16794 GCA_036785665.1 Chirona hameri | reverse complement strand
CCACCAGTGCCGACTAACCTTGACCTCATCATGCACAACCTTGAGCGCTCCTCCTCCTCCCGCTTCCACTTCCGTTTGATGTCCTGCAGGAGCTCCAGAGCCCGCTTCTCGTGGACATGCGGTCCTTTTTCTCCATCTCCATTAGACGCACATAGCCCTGCCGGTGGGCGGCGGGTCACGTGGTCAGGCACAGGTCACGTGATCGTCCGCCGGCAGTACGTCGGCTGCAGATCCTCAGTTGCAATGTGTGTTAGATCAGCGGCGGACGGGGAGCGTCTCAGACCGACCGCAGCTGCAGGCCGGCGACATCTCTCCACACCCGACCCGCCAGTCAGATTTGCGCAGTGTTTGTCATCAGGGGCGCGATCAGCTGCTGCTGATAATGGCTATACTGATACAATGACAATGACTATAATGGTGAACGATCCGCCCCACCACACATACAGAGCACTATTCCGTGTGCCACAAAACAGCCTGGCTCCGGGCGTCGGACGGGGCGGGGCGCTGTCTGCAGACGACTCACCGCAGACTTGTCCTCAGCTTTAGCCAGAGTCGTCTCCAGCCGAGTTCGCTCCTCCTCCATCCTTTGCAGGCGCTCATTCTTCTCATCCAGCTTCGTACTCAGCTGGTGACACACAGGGGATCCACACCGGTATCAGAGGGGAACCAGGCCGGCGTCAGAGGGAAACCAGGCCGGCGTCAGAGGGAAACCAGGCCGACGTCAGAGGGGAACCACACCGGTATCAGAGGAGAACCAGGCCGACGTCAGAGGGGAACCAGGCCGGCGTCAGAGGGGAACCACACCGGTATCAGAGGGGAACCAGGCCGGCGTCAGAGGGGAACCATGCCGGCGTCAGAGGAGAACCAGGCCGGTATCAGAGGAGAACCAGGCCGGTATCAGAGGAGAACCAGGCCGGCGTCAGAGGGGAACCACGCCGGCGTCAGAGGGAAACCAGGCCGGCGTCAGAGGGGAACCAGACCGACATCAGAGGGGAACCAGGCCGGCGTCAGAGGGAAGCCATGCCGGCGTCAGAGGGGAACCACACCTGTATCAGAGGAGAACCAGGCCGGCGTCAGAGGGGAACCACACCGGTATCAGAGGAGAACCAGGCCGGCGTCAGAGGGAGCCAGGCCGGCGTCAGAGGGGAACCAGGCCGGCGTCAGAGGGGAACCAGGCCGGCGTCAGAGGGGAACCACACCGGTATCAGAGGAGAACCAGGCCGGCGTCAGAGGGAACCAGGCCGGCGTCAGAGGGGAGCCAGGCCGGCGTCAGAGGGGAACCAGGCCGGCGTCAGAGGGGAACCAGTCCGGTGTCAGAGGGGAACCGGGCCGGCGTCAGAGGGGAACCAGGCCGGCGTCAGAGGGGAACCAGGCCGGCGTCAGAGGGAAGCCATGCCGGTTAGGGTGTCCCAGAAAATTCAAGATGGTGATACACACTTCAGCACATGACGCCCTGGTTGCCTCACGTGTAAAAGTAAATTCTGTAACATTTTACTTAATTTCGGCTATATTTACTGGTAGCACAATAATTGCCCGTGTAAACTAAGCTTTACGCTCAGTTTACATGGACGATTTTGCTTCGGCAACAACCAGCGATCGCCAGTGATCCCCATCGATCCGCAGAGGCACGCGGCAACCCGGCGACGCCCGGCCGGCCGGACCAGATCGGGCGACGTTAAATTGACCTCATGGGGCGCCATGGCAATGGTTGAGGGGGCAGCCAGCGAGATGCGGCGGCGGCAAAGGAGATGGCTCTGTCCTGGGATCGGGCCAACCTGTCGGTTCGGGCTGCCACCTCGTCATTCGCAGCGGCTGCCATCGCTCTTGGCCACAACATCGACGAGCTGACCCTGTCTCGCACCTCTGTTCACCGCGCTCGAGCGAAGAACAGAGAGGAGATCGCGGCTTCACTGACCCGTGGCAAGGAAGTACCCTTGGTCCTTGGGACGGGAAGCTCCTCCCTAATATCACGGACGGCAAATCCCTGGAGGAAAGGATCGCAGTCTTGGTCACTGGGGAGGGCACAGAGCAACTCCTGGGCGTCCCCGTCTCCGCTGACGGAACAGGAAGAGCCATGGCCGAGACAGTCATGAACAGTGTTCTGAAATCGATATTCAACAGGGTGTCTCCGAGGTAGTTTCAGCTTTGTTCATGAGGTGAAAACGAGGTCGAATGGATTTGTTTTATGAGTCATTTTATTTTTTTGCCAATTTTGTTTTAATTGACAAAGGAAATTTCCAATATAAATATGAACTATAATCTATACTTCATATACAATCTCCACAAGTGTTGAAGATCCAATGCATAAAATACTACATTGTCCTACCCATATTAAAGAATATCCTATGATTTTCTTCAAATGAACGAGATGACTACTACATAATTATATTTTGGAGGACACTCAATTTGCACACTCCACCCAACCATAAACAATATCTGTTTCCTAATGTCCCCACATTGCCTCATCATTGATCAAAAATGTATTTCCTCTTCATTTATAATAGTTATTAATCAATAAATGTATCCATCTCAACATCAATACAATTTCCAGGGTCATTGTATCTAACCTATGATCAGTACTCATAACATGCAGTGCATTACAATGCAGTGCAGGGTATTATTCAATCAAAATGAATTGGACCCTTCTGCTTCAATAACAATCCCTCCAAAATTATACCACAGATTTCACTTCCAATATTAAAATCTCTGAAACATTACTTATTGCTTGTAAATTGTAATATAACATAAATTATGTAACTTCAAATTTGTGGTTGCAAAACTAAATTACAACATCCAATTGCCATAACTTTGATATGAATATTTTGAACAATGACAACAGTATAAGCATTAACAAATGTAACCAGTTGACCATTCACACAGAACACCATACAGCACCATACAGAGAAACAAAAGGGCATGTTTAGCACACTAACGGAAAGTCGAAAGAACATACAATTAAAATATTACCTTTATTTTCTTCTCTGAAGGTAATTCTTTAAATTGTTACAAATACTATTAATTAATGAATATCAAATATTTTGAAATTAAATTGAGATAGGTTCTGCCAATCTTCGGACATGTCTCTCAACGTCTTCAAAAACAGACTTGATCAACACTGGGAGGCCATCTGGTACTTCCTTCCTGACTCAGATTGAGATAGGCTTAAACCATTGAACTCAGTGAGAACGGGTCCTGACTCTGACAGGCCATATATCCTGATGACAATAAGGTAAGGTAAAGTATATAATATATATGTCCTAACCTTATATTTTACATGCTATCATAAATCAGAATGCAGACGATACTGACTCACTGTGCCTCAGTTCCTCAGTATTGTTTACATTCTGCTTTGATAGCATGACAAGTCTGATGTTAAGATGTTTTCCGGGGTTACAGCAGTTTACACTCTACCCTATGGCCTACCTCTACCACAATAAATATATTTGGACACACACTGGCTATGTGCTCACTCATTAAATACTTATCTGACTCTACACAGCCTTTTGTTCACATGTTCTTTTCAGATTAAAAAAAACATTAACGCATGAAAAACAACTGAAAGCTATTAACAAATATTTGTAAGAAACACATTGATTTTTACAGGGCTGTCCAACACTGTGCTTCCTAAGAAATCCCAAGTTCTGTCCAAGCTAGGTTGGGGGTGGCTAGGTTGAAAACAATTTGAGAAACCATAAAATAATTTGGAAATGGACAAACTGATGATGAGCTCACTCATTGAATGAATCTTTGACTTCAGGCAATATTTTGTTAACATGTATTTCTTTCAAAGTACTACTAAAGGTCAGGGTATGCAAAACAGCTTAAAGCTTCCTAAACAAATATGTGTAGGAATACATAAATTCTTATAGGACTTGCCAACTCCACTGTGCTTCGTAAAACATATCCTAGGCTCTGTCTTCTCCCATGTGAAGACTCAAACATATTCACTGCGCCAGTATTTGTAAACGATGCGTCAGATGCGTCAGTTCAGGACAAGGAAAGCAAAGCGATGCTAATTTCTAGGTCTAACAAAATCGCGAGGTGGATTGCGAGGTGCTTTGGCCGAACAGGTTGGCACTTATTCGACAATTGTGGCACAAAAAAATACCATGGAATGATACAAAACTAGGTTTTTGATAAGACAATTCATCAATTCAGTCGAAAACAACTAATAGATTTTGTAATATGTTGTATTTTTTCATTATTGCTGAGATATTTGCAGGGTGTCCAATGGACACTCTTCCTTTTGGCCATCACATCATGTCAAAAGTGGCAGTAAACTTTAATGTCTTTTTGAGAAGTCTACTAATTTTCACAGAAGAAAAGTATTCTTCCATAACCAGTAGATGATTTTGTATTATTTTAGATATCAACAGCTGCATCACTTGTCTTTGCGTTTGGGAAAAATGCCAACAACACAGTCTGAAAAAGGCAGCGCGAAAATAGTGAAAAAAATACAAGGGTTAACATAATTTGGCATGACATTCAAATGAATGGATGAAAATGCACGAAACTTCCCGAAAATGTACACAAATGATTGCTTTATTTAGTCACATAATTAGTTTCCTTTGCCGTTTATTAATTTCCGTCATTGAAACTAAGATCCAACAGGGATCTTAGTTAATCGACCTCGTTTTCGCCTCACTTTTTACGAGGCTACTAAATTATGACACGTATACCATCAGGCCTAAAAACATTATTTCATGAGCTATATTACCAGAATACTGTGAACATTTCCCGCAATATTGCGTACTTTGTGTTACTGGTAACTACATTTTCGCTGAAAAGCCAGGAATTTGAATGAAATTTGATTGATCTTTTAGTTCTGAGATGATAATAGTCTAGCTGCATGGGCTTATGCCACTCATTGAATTTTCGTGAGGCTAAAACGCGACTTTTGCCATTTCCAGTGAGGTGAAAAAGAATTCACCCAGGTGTCATTTTCCACCCAAAAACACTTTTTCAGAACACTGGTCATGAAGCTTGTTCGGAAGAATGGCCTTGAAACCCGCATCATCGGCATGGGATTCGACACCACGGCGTCCAACACTGGCCTCGTGCAAGGGGCATGTACGCGGATCGAGGGGAGCTTCACCGTCCCCTCCCTGCTCTGGTTGGCGTGCCGGCACCATGTCTATGAGGTTGTGCTCCAGGACGTTTTCAAATGCTGTCATGGTCCTTCTTCTGGCCCGGACATCGCCCTCTTCAAGAGGCTACAGACAGCATGGCCATTCATCGACCACAGCAAGGTCAATCCCTTGGACACCGCCTCCTTGTCAGCCGAGCAGGACACCCGACGGCAGTCCATGATCAACCTCCTGCGCCAGCTCTTGGAGGCGGGATCTCATCCGCGCGAAGACTACCCAGAGCGGATCCAGCTCTGCCTCGCTTTCCTGGGCGGTGGCATGCCGAAGTCCTTCAGAGCTCCTGGCGCTCACCACATGGCCCGCTGGATGGCGAAGGGGATTTACGCCATAAAGATCATGCTTTTTGCCGATCAGCTCAAACTGGCCTGTCGGGAGGAGGAGGGAATGATGCAAATGTCGGTGTTCGTGGCGATGGTGTACATCAAGTACTGGAACGAAGCGACCATTGCCGCCCACGCCCCGAAGAACGACAAGGACTTCATCCAAGACATCAGACTATGGGGATCGGAGCGTGGCCGCAGTTGCCGACCGTGCCATGCGCCGACACCTGTGGTATTTGTCGGATGACCTGTTCGGGCCCGCGCTCTTCGACGAGAGAGTGGACGAGAAGGAGAAGATCGCCATTGTCCAGGCCATGAAGACACGACCGGAACTAAAAACCAGTTCACGACGACTTCAGGGAAAGAATCTCAACCTGCAGGAACCACTTTCCACCCGGGCAACGGTCCGATCCTCGTAGCTCATCAAAGGCAGACCTTCCTCGAAGAAGATGTGGCGACCTAGGCATCAAACCCCCTTATCAGCTGGCCCAGAAGCGGGTTGCCACCCTCCGTGTGACCAACGACGTGGCCGAGCGTGGCATCGCCCTCGTAAAGCGAGTCATCGGTCAGCGGACCAAGAGCGAGGAACAGACGCAGTTCCTGCTGAGGACAGTCCCGCTCCATACACGAGCGGTGCCGAAAAAGACAAAGGAGCAGCTGAAGATCAAGGTGGTCAAGGAAGTCTGAAAGTCTGAAGTCGTGACAGCTAAAGAGGTGATGAGGGACCATTCCGGTGTTTGGGACTTATTAGCTGATATTATCTGTTATTATTACTTTGTCCCTGACCATCGTCTTTGAATAAATCACCTTCCATTTTCCTCATTTTCCCTCTGATGTTTTTCGTGATGTTTTCTTTATTTCGTGATATTTTCTCCAGAGAAGCAATCATTGTGTGCTACCACAAAAAAATGGTCCGATTTTGATGAAACTTTTTCTGAATCATTTTCATACATGTACGATCAAGGGCGAAGTGTGCTGGTATCGATACCGCCAAGTTGGATTTTCACTATTAAGACTTGGGCACCCTAATGCCGGTGCTAGAGGGGAACCAGGCCGGCGTCAGAGGGGAACCAGGCCGGCGTCAGCAATACAGTTCGCGCGGTCTCAAAGTCGATACTACGACCTTACTCGTCAATTTGACGCCTTCCAGATCGCATGTCAGCGGCTCGTGAATCAAACAGTGCCCGGGGTGCGACATCAGTCATGGTGACGACTGTTTGGTTACGGTCCGCGAGCGGCATGGTGTAGGGGATACCCAGCGGCCAGCGGTCAGGCTTGAGGTCAGAGGTTACTGGTACGCAGTCAGCGATCCGTGGTCAGCAGTCGGCATTCAGCATTCAGCATTCAGCAGTCGGCAGTCAGCAGTCGGCAGTCAGCAGTCAGCAGTCAGCAGTCAGCAGTCAGCAGTCAGCAGTCAGCAGTCAGCAGTCAGCAGTCAGCAGTCAGCAGTCAGCAGTCAGCAGTCAGCAGTCAGCAGTCAGCAGTCAGCAGCCACAGGTCAGGAGTCAGACAGTCACTAGAAACCAGTCAGCAGTCAGCAGTCAGCAGTCAGCAGTCAGCAGTCAGCAGTCAGCAGTCAGCAGTCAGCAGTCAGAAGTCAGCAGTCAGCAGTCAGCAGTCAGAAGTCAGCAGTCAGCAGTCAGCAGTCAGCAGTCAGCAGTCAGCGATCACCGGCCAGCGGTCAGCGGTCAGCGGTCAGCGGTCAGCGGTCAGCGGTCAGCGGTCAGCGGTCAGCGGTCAGCGGTCAGCGGTCAGCGGTCAGCGGTCAGACGTCAGCAGCCACTAGTCAGCAGTCAGCAGTCAGCAGTCAGCAGTCAGCAGTCAGCAGTCAGCAGTCAGCAGTCAGCAGTCAGAAGTCAGCAGTCAGCAGTCAGCAGTCAGCAGTCAGCGATCACCGGTCAGCGGCCAGCGGCCAGCGGTCAGAAGTCAGCAGTCAGCGGTCAGCGGTCAGCGGTCAGCAGTCAGCAGTCAGCAGTCAGCAGTCACCGGTCGCCGGTCAGTGGTCAGCGGTCAGCGGTCAGCGGTCAGCGGTCAGCGGTCAGCGGTCAGCGGTCAGCGGTCACCGGTCAGCGGTCAGTAGTCAGCGGTCAGCGGTCAGCAGCCAGCGGTCAGCAGCCAGCGGTCAGCAGCCAGCGGTCAGCAGCCAGTGGTCAGTGGTCAGCAGTCAGACGTCAGCAGCCACTAGTAACTAATCAGCAGCCAGCGGTCAGTAGTCAGCTGAAGTCACTGGTAACTATGGTCACTATAAGTCGGCAGCCAATTACCAGTGACTGGCCTTCCAGAGACCGAGCAGCAGCGTATGGCCGTACCTGTTTCACCTGGCTGCCGACCTCGCCGCGCTCGAACTGTTCAAGGCGCTCCCGCAACGTGTGCAGCTGTCGCCGCTGGGCCGAGACTTTCTTCTCGAGCTCTGCGGCAGCAGCGTCCGAGGCCGGCACGGCGGGAAGGAGGGAGCTGCTCCGCTGCCTGTAACGGGGCGAGTCATAGGCGTCATACACGTACCGACAAACAGACATACAGACAGCAAGGAGCCTGCTCCGCCGCTGCCGGGACACGCCATACAGTTGATTTTATCATTTATAAATGTGACGAGACAAACTGGAAAACTCAAATCGGTAAAAGAATCGGGCGACGGGCATCCAGTTTAACCAGAAATGGGTGATGTACCGACTACGCAGAAACATATGTACTGTGTTTATATAAATGTCGCATCGCATCGCCTCGCAGCAGGTTAATTGAGCTATCAAGCTGCCACTAGCTAGCTGACACAGCACTAAATTTAACCTAGTAAGACAGAACTGCGCAATATGCATTGCGATGAATGCCGGATGGCCATTCCACAATCCACAATCACCGATCATAAACACATGAGTTAGTTGCCGTTATACCACTACCGCACGTGCCAGCGCCATAGACATACCGCGTGCCAAATCCGATCAGTAAACTGCTGACACGGCATACAGGATACACAACACACCCCTGCCAGTGACCAGCACCCCGTCCATACCCCGACCATATCCCGTCCATACCCCGTCCATACTTCGTCCATACCCCATCCATACCCCATCCATACCCATCCATACCCGTCCATACCCGTCCATACCCGTCCATACCCGTCCATACCCGTCCATACCCCGTCCATACCCCGTCCATACCCCGTCCATACCCCGTCCATACCCCATCCATACCCGTCCATACCCGTCCATACCCATCAATATCCATCCATACCCGTCTATACCCATCCATACCCGTCTATACCCATCCATACCCATCCATACCCGTCCATACCCGTCCATACCCATCCATACCCGTCCATACCCCGTCCATACCCCATCCATACCCATCCATATCCCGTCCATACCCCGTCCATACCCCGTCCATACCCCATCCATACCCCATCCATACCCCGTCCATACCCCGTCCATACCCCGTCCATACCCCGTCCATACCCCGTCCATACCCGTCCATACCCATCCATACCCCGTCCATACCCCGTCCATACCCCGTTCATACCCCGTCCATACCATATTTTTTAAAAAATCCCATATCCATATTTCCATATCCATATTTTTTAACTTTCATTCGACACCATCGGCCCTCTTTTACTGCACATCATCAACTCTAGCATCACTTTTAACGAAGTCCCAGCAGTCTGGAAGCATGCCCTGGTACACCCGATACACAAGTCCGGGAATCCTGACAATCCTTCCAACTTCCGTCCCATCCCAATCCTTCCTGTCATGGCGAAGGTAGTGGAGAAGGTGGTACAACACCAGCTCCACCACTACCTCGCATCCAACCATCTCCTCTCCCCATCCCAGCACGGTTTCAGGCCCGGGCACTCTACCGAGACAGCCCTCATCAACATCTCAGACCGCGCGTTTACCGCCATGGATCAAAGTAAAATTTCGCTGCTTTGTCTTATCGATTTGAGTTGCTGCTTCGATGTCATCGATCATGCCAAACTGCTAGCCAAATTGCAGCTTTACTGCATCGACACTTCCTGGTTTGCTAACTACCTGTCCGGCCATACGCAGAGCGTGAGTCTCTCCTCAACATTGATATCGGCATCTCGTCCAATCACTCAGGGAGTTTTCCAAGGCTCCTCTCTCGGCCCGCTACTCTTTACTCTATTTGCAAATGACCTCAGCCTGCATGCCGCTGGCGCTTTTGTCACGCAATACGCTGACGACACCCAGGTTCTCGTCTCTGGCCAAACATCCGCCCTTCCGGCTCTGATCGGTGACATGGAAGCAGCCCTATCCTCCCTGGACGCGTACTTTCGGTCAAGCGGTCTTAAAGTAAACGAAACAAAATTTGAGCTTCTCCCTATCGGCACTCGGCAAAACTTACGCAACATGCCCTCGTTCACAGTGAAATTTCGCAACACGGACCTCGTCCCCGGCAACGAAGCCAAAATTCTCGGTATCACTTTCGACCGTTATCTTTCTTGGGATTCACACGTTGAGCAGCTGTCTCGGAGGTGTTGGCATCCTGACCGCCATCTCTCACCTACGTCACTACCTACCACCCGGCTGCCTACCCACCCTCGTCTCGGCCCTGGTCTTCTCGCATATCCGCTACGGACTCGCAGTGTACGGTAACGGTTCTGGAAAAAATCTGGCTACCATCCAAAAAATATTCAACTTTGCAGCTCGCATCCTTTCTGGAAAGCGCAAATTCGATCACATCTCTGGCGTGCGAGAGCACCTGGGCTGGCTGGATTCCCCGGACTTGGTCGTCCATCACACACTGACACTGCTCCACAAGGTCCGTCGCACTGGGCAGCCTGAGTCTCTGGCCGTCCAATTCCGTACAAACCGCGAGCGACCCAACCACGTGCGTAGCACCCGTAGAGACGACCTGCTGAGTCTCCCCAACATACGCGGCTCAGCAGCGGGTAAAAGGCAGTTCGTGTATCGTGCCGCTGACCAGTACAACTCGCTGCCACCTTAGTTTACCGTCATGCCTATCACATTGTTTAAGCTCGCATTGAAGAGGAGACTGGTGTCTGGTAACGATGACGATCGCCACTGATGGGCTGATCTGATGTGACGCAGACTGATATGTTCATTTCGACTTTTAACTGTACTGTATGCTTGTATTTTACCCACTTCAACGCCATCATTGTGTGACTCTGTGCCAGGAATAGCCCCTTTGGCTTCGGCCATGTATAGGGGACGGCTACTACGAGGTCAATAAATAAATAAATAAATAAATAAATAAATAAATAAATAAATAAATAAATAAATAAATAAATAAATAAATAAATAAATAAATAAATAAATAAATAAATACCCCATCCATACCCCGTCCATACCCTGTCCCATCAGCCCCCCCCCCCCCCCGCGACCACACACACCTCTCCACGCCGTCCCGCCGCCATCCGACCGACCGACCGACCTGTCCTTGCTGGGGCGCAGCTCGGCCGGCGGCTTGGTGAAGGTGAACCCGATGAAGGGCAGCTCGCGTCCGGAGAACTTGTGCTGTGAGAGCAGCGAGTCCAGGCTGGGTGACGGCGGCTCCGGTGACACCTCGTCAAAGTTGGACGTGTCGTCCACGGCGTTCACGGTCGGAATGAACGGCGGTACCGCTGCCGGGGGAGGGGGGGGGGGCGTTAGACGCGGGGGAGGGCTACACCACACAGCGGCACCGCTGCCGGGGAGAGAGGGGGGGGGGGGGGGGCGTTAGACGCGGGGAGGGCTACACCACACGGCGGTACCGCTGCCGGGGGGGGGGGGGGGGGGGCGTTAGACGGGAGAGGGCTACACCACACCACGGTACCGCTGCCAGGAAGAGGGGGGGGGGGGAGGGCTACACCACACCACGGTACCGCTGCCGGAGGAGGGGGAGGCGTTATACGGGGGGGGGGAGGGCTACACCACACGGCGGTACCGCTGCCGGGGGAGGCCAGCGTTAGATGGACACGGGGTCAGGGCCACATGATTGGGCGCTCAGTCGGCAATGCAAGTAAACATTACATTGTCACTTATTTGCCTATTTTGATTTCAAGGCACGACTACTTGCGTCATCTTGGGCTGCAAACAAAAATATTGCTGAAACCGCGATCAAAGTCGGTGTTTGTTCTATCATGCACATCCACTATCCTATTGTCAGCCGCCATCCGGCTCTATTGGCAGCTCCCCTGCCCTGTGTCGGAGCTCGCCGTCCCGCGATCTCCCGCCCTGTGGCATGTACCCCAGCCTCTCCCTTCGGCCGCCTCCAGGTCGGCACAGCAGTACGCACTGTTGCCGATGTTGTTCCAGTCGATGGTGGTGAAGAAGCTGTGCTGGAGCACCTCGGCGTGCACCAGCCGCCGGTTGTTGTCCGTTAGGAGGCCGGAGATGAGGCTCCAGGCCGAGTCGGACAAGACAGGATCGCTGGGTCGAGCCAGGTGTGTCTGTGGAGGGAGACACACAATACAGATTGTGAACAAGTACAATCGGGCAGACGTTCTTTCGGTGGAGCTACTAGCAGTAGTAACAGAAGGGTTGTGTATGCAAAGTTTGTTTTCCGGTAGTGCCGTTTTCAGTAGTAACGAACAGATTTGACTGGAAAATCAGTATAAAAAAACGCAAGCAAGAATATGACATTTACCACAAAATAAAGACATCTGCAATCTGTGTTTCTGCCAGTCGAAAGCACGGAGGACACCAAATGAGTACAACAGAGACCTTCCACTGCCGCTGACACCGACAAGACAAGGTCTCGGCTCCAGGGACGACGGCCGAGCACCTTGTGCTCCAGGGACAAGAACTGAGCACTATGACCCACCTTGTGCTCCAGGGACGAGAACTGATCACTATGACCCACCTTGTGCTCCAGGGACGAGAACTGAGCACTATGACCCACCTTGTGCTCCAGGGACGAGAACTGAGCACTATGACCCACCTTGTGCTCCAGGGACAAGAACTGAGCACTATGACCCACCTTGTGCTCCAGGGACGAGAACCGAGCACTATGACCCACCTTGTGCTCCAGGGACGAGAACCGAGCACTATGACCCACCTTGTGCTCCAGGGACGAGAACCGAGCACTATGACCCACCTTGTGCTCCATGGACGAGAACCGAGCACTATGACCCACCTTGTGCTCCATGGACGATAACCGAGCACTATGACCCACCTTGTGCTCCAGGGACGAGAACCGAGCACTATGACCCACCTTGTGCTCCAGGGACGAGAACCGAGCACTATGACCCACCTTGTGCTCCAGGGACGAGAACCGAGCACTATGACCCACCTTGTGCTCCAGGGACGAGAACCGAGCACTATGACCCACCTTGTGCTCCAGGGACGAGAACTGAGCACTATGACCCACCTTGTGCTCCAGGGACGAGAACTGAGCACTATGACCCACATTGTGCTCCAGGGACGAGAACCGAGCACTATGACCCACCTTGTGCTCCAGGGACGAGAACTGAGCACTATGACCCACCTTGTGCTCCAGGGACGAGAACCGAGCACTATGACCCACCTTGTGCTCCAGGGACGAGAACCGAGCACTATGACCCACCTTGTGCTCCAGGGACGAGAACCGAGCACTATGACCCACCTTGTGCTCCAGGGACGAGAACCGAGCACTATGACCCACCGTGTGCTCCAGGGACGAGAACCGAGCACTATGACCCACCTTGTGCTCCAGGGACGAGAACTGAGCACTATGGCCCACCTTGTGCTCCAGGGACGAGAACCGAGCACTATGACCCACCTTGTGCTCCAGGGACGAGAACTGAGCACTATGACCCACCTTGTGCTCCAGGGACGAGAACTGAGCACTATGACCCACCTTGTGCTCCAGGGACGAGAACCGAGCACTATGACCCACCTTGTGCTCCAGGGACGAGAACTGAGCACTATGACCCACCTTGTGCTCCAGGGACGAGAACCGAGCACTATGACCCACCTTGTGCTCCAGGGACAAGAACCGAGCACTATGACCCACCTTGTGCTCCAGGGACGATAACCGAGCACTATGACCCACCTTGTGCTCCAGGGACGATAACCGAGCACTATGATCCACCTTGTGCTCCAGGGACGATAACTGAGCACTATGACCCACCTTGTGCTCCAGGGACGAGAACTGAGCACTATGACCCACCTTGTGCTCCAGGGACGATAACTGAGCACTATGACGCACCTTGTGCTCCAGGGACGAGAACCGAGCACTATGACCCACCTTGTGCTCCAGGGACGAGAACCGAGCACTATGACCCACCTTGTGCTCCAGGGACGAGAACTGAGCACTATGACCCACCTTGTGCTCCAGGGACGAGAACTGAGCACTATGACCCACCTTGTGCTCCAGGGACGAGAACCGAGCACTATGACCCACCTTGTGCTCCAGGGACGAGAACCGAACACTATGACCCACCTTGTGCTCCAGGGACGAGAACCGAGCACTATGACCCACCTTGTGCTCCAGGGACGAGAACTGAGCACTATGACCCACCGTGTGCTCCAGGGACGAGAACCGAGCACTATGACCCACCTTGTGCTCCAGGGACGAGAACCGAGCACTATGACCCACATTGTGCTCCAGGGACGAGAACCGAGCACTATGACCCACCTTGTGCTCCAGGGACGAGAACCGAGCACTATGACCCACCTTGTGCTCCAGGGACGAGAACCGAGCACTATGACTCACCTTGTGCTCCAGGGACGAGAACCGAGCACTATGACCCACCTTGTGCTCCAGGGACGAGAACCGAGCACTATGACCCACCTTGTGCTCCAGGGACGAGAACCGAGCACTATGACCCACCTTGTGCTCCAGGGACGAGAACCGAGCACTATGACCCACCTTGTGCTCCAGGACGATAACCGAGCACTATGACCCACCTTGTGCTCCAGGGACGATAACCGAGCACTATGACCCACCTTGTGCTCCAGGGACGAGAACCGAGCACTATGACCCACCTTGTGCTCCAGGGACGAGAACCGAGCACTATGACCCACCTTGTGCTCCAGGGACGAGAACCGAGCACTATGACCCACCTTGTGCTCCAGGGACGAGAACCGAGCACTATGACCCACCTTGTGCTCCAGGGACGAGAACCGAGCACTATGACCCACCTTGTGCTCCAGGGACGAGAACTGAGCACTATGACCCACCTTGTGCTCCAGGACGAGAACCGAGCACTATGACCCACCTTGTGCTCCAGGATGTTGTTGTATGTCGAGCCGAGTTTATCATCGCTGAACGGAGTGTTACCGGTCAGCATTTCAAACGCCACCACGCCCAGCGACCAGTAGTCGCAGTCGGTCTGTCAACAGGCACGGAGCAGGTGACAGGCACGGAGCAGGTGACAGGCACGGAGCAGGTGTGCCAGGCACGGAGCAGGTGACAGGCACGGAGCAGGTGACAGGCACGGAGCAGGTGTGCCAGGCACGGAGCAGGTGACAGGCATGGAGCAGGTGACAGGCATGGAGCAGGTGACAGGCACGGAGCAGGTGTGACAGGCACGGAGCAAGTGTGACAGGCACGGAGCAGGTGTGACAGGCACGGAGCAGGTGTGACAGGCACGGATCAGGTGACAGGCACGGAGCAGGTGTGCCAGACACGGAGCAGGTGTGCCAGGCACGGAGCAGGTGACAGGCAGACGCGACGCCGACACGGACAGAGGCAGCATGGGCGATCGGTCGCGGGAACTGCAATACGTGCAGTGTCCTAGCATTGGGAAATCTGGGTGGTAAATGACACCCTATGGATACTATTTTTCCACTCTTTTTCCTGAGTTTTACTGTGAATTTTCCACTCCTTATTTTAAAATGTATTGGATAATTAGAAACCTGATACTGATTTATGGATGTAATGATAGGGACAGCCTGTGGACGAAAAGACAGGTAAGAATTGGCATAGGTAATAACTAATTTTGGTGAGCAGGTAATTGGGTGATAAAGCCTGGTACAAATGCTTTTTGGTTTAATTTTCCACTCTTTATACTTATTTTTAGTCACGAGTTTTCCACTCCGCACCCCAGCTTCAAAGCAATTCTAGGAGCCTGATTATACGTGGCGGTTACGAATTCTCCAAATGCGACTTATCAGACTGAAACAAGTGAACAGATTGCTCGCCAATGTCGAACGTCCTGTCACTGCGACAACGCATTGACCTTTCAAAACCAAACAAACTTCCTGTGCCAACAAACATAGACACTCATATCGAACACAAACAAACGTTCCGCGTTGGAAGAAACGGCGAGGCTTCAACAACACGACCAATCCCGACATCTCTAACGGCCCTCCTTTGCCTCTGCCGCCGGGCTCTGTCGCCCCCACTCACCCCGTACGCCGTGGCGGCGTGTCTGCCCCCGGCACCGCTGGTGCACGTCCCGCTGTTGATGGCCCGCAGTACCTCGGGAGCCAGGTAGTCGGGCGTTCCCACCGCATGCCAGCCGACACCTTCCCTGTGGGACCGAGTCGCGCCGCCGAGCCGAAGTCGGCCAGCTTGGCGTGGCCGCACCGGTCCAGGAGGATGTTCTCAGGCTTCACATCCCTGGGGAGAAAGAAAGAAGGGAGGGAGGGAGGTCAGTCGGACGCTGCAGGGTAATCAGTTAAAGACCATAGTTCACCTTTAACATGGGGTTTTGAACCGGTATAGCAGATTTGTAGAGCAGATCGAAAAATGGGTTGTGAAAAATGAGTTCCCTACGTTAAGTAATTTCGACATAGGACTAGTGGGCCCCTTTTAGAGAAGTTTAATTTCCCCGAAACTTGTTTCCGGTCCTCACAACGGTTGTTCACGTTACAAGCAGCCTGCGTATATATGCCTTAAGTCCGTCGTTATTGTGTGCAATAGTTTCCATATCCAAGCTACCATAATATGCATGACGTCATAATTGTCATGTTTTTTTAGGGTCTTGAAGGAGAAAAGAGAAACATGCCCATTTTCGACGGATATCCATCTATCGTCGAAACAAATGCCATATTCGTTGTTTCAGCTCAAAATACCCCATATAGCCAAATTTCAAGGCAACTTTCAATATGACCTATTGCCTTTTATGGTGACGAGATGGACGAGACGAGAGAGACGGTAATAGCTGGCGTCGGACCAGCTAATTAGTCGGACCCTGACAGATCACGACCAGTGGAGTGGCTGGTATAGCTGGCGTCGGACCCTGACAGATCACGACCAGTGGAGTGGCTGGTATAGCTGGCGTCGGACCCTGACAGATCACGACCAGTGGAGTGGCTGGTATAGCTGGCGTCGGACCCTGACAGATCACGACCAGTGGAGTGGCTGGTATAGCTGGCGTCGGACCTGACAGATCACGACCAGTGGAGTGGCTGGTATAGCTGGCGTCGGACCCTGACAGATCACGGACC
>JAXIVJ010019889.1:0-16796 GCA_036785665.1 Chirona hameri | reverse complement strand
CGGGGTTAGTATGGGACAGGCTTTAGTCGCAGGACGGGGTTAGTATGGGACAGGCTTTAGTCGCAGGACGGGGTTAGTATGGGACAGGCTTTAGTCGCAGGACGGGGTTAGTATGGGACAGGCTTTAGTCGCAGGACGGGGTTAGTATGGGACAGGCTTTAGTCGCAGGACGGGGTTAGTATGGGACAGGCTTTAGTCGCAGGACGGGGTTAGTATGGGACAGGCTTTAGTCGCAGGACGGGGTTAGTATGGGACAGGCTTTAGTCGCAGGACGGGGTTAGTATGGGACAGGCTTTAGTCGCAGGACGGGGTTAGTATGGGACAGGCTTTAGTCGCAGGACGGGGTTAGTATGGGACAGGCTTTAGTCGCAGGACGGGGTTAGTATGGGACAGGCTTTAGTCGCAGGACGGGGTTAGTATGGGACAGGCTTTAGTCGCAGGACGGGGTTAGTATGGGACAGGCTTTAGTCGCAGGACGGGGTTAGTATGGGACAGGCTTTAGTCGCAGGACGGGGTTAGTATGGGACAGGCTTTAGTCGCAGGACGGGGTTAGTATGGGACAGGCTTTAGTCGCAGGACGGGGTTAGTATGGGACAGGCTTTAGTCGCAGGACGGGGTTAGTATGGGACAGGCTTTAGTCGCAGGACGGGGTTAGTATGGGACAGGCTTTAGTCGCAGGACGGGGTTAGTATGGGACAGGCTTTAGTCGCAGGACGGGGTTAGTATGGGACAGGCTTTAGTCGCAGGACGGGGTTAGTATGGGACAGGCTTTAGTCGCAGGACGGGGTTAGTATGGGACAGGCTTTAGTCGCAGGACGGGGTTAGTATGGGACAGGCTTTAGTCGCAGGACGGGGTTAGTATGGGACAGGCTTTAGTCGCAGGACGGGGTTAGTATGGGACAGGCTTTAGTCGCAGGACGGGGTTAGTATGGGACAGGCTTTAGTCGCAGGACGGGGTTAGTATGGGACAGGCTTTAGTCGCAGGACGGGGTTAGTATGGGACAGGCTTTAGTCGCAGGACGGGGTTAGTATGGGACAGGCTTTAGTCGCAGGACGGGGTTAGTATGGGACAGGCTTTAGTCGCAGGACGGGGTTAGTATGGGACAGGCTTTAGTCGCAGGACGGGGTTAGTATGGGACAGGCTTTAGTCGCAGGACGGGGTTAGTATGGGACAGGCTTTAGTCGCAGGACGGGGTTAGTATGGGACAGGCTTTAGTCGCAGGACGGGGTTAGTATGGGACAGGCTTTAGTCGCAGGACGGGGTTAGTATGGGACAGGCTTTAGTCGCAGGACGGGGTTAGTATGGGACAGGCTTTAGTCGCAGGACGGGGTTAGTATGGGACAGGCTTTAGTCGCAGGACGGGGTTAGTATGGGACAGGCTTTAGTCGCAGGACGGGGTTAGTATGGGACAGGCTTTAGTCGCAGGACGGGGTTAGTATGGGACAGGCTTTAGTCGCAGGACGGGGTTAGTATGGGACAGGCTTTAGTCGCAGGACGGGGTTAGTATGGGACAGGCTTTAGTCGCAGGACGGGGTTAGTATGGGACAGGCTTTAGTCGCAGGACGGGGTTAGTATGGGACAGGCTTTAGTCGCAGGACGGGGTTAGTATGGGACAGGCTTTAGTCGCAGGACGGGGTTAGTATGGGACAGGCTTTAGTCGCAGGACGGGGTTAGTATGGGACAGGCTTTAGTCGCAGGACGGGGTTAGTATGGGACAGGCTTTAGTCGCAGGACGGGGTTAGTATGGGACAGGCTTTAGTCGCAGGACGGGGTTAGTATGGGACAGGCTTTAGTCGCAGGACGGGGTTAGTATGGGACAGGCTTTAGTCGCAGGACGGGGTTAGTATGGGACAGGCTTTAGTCGCAGGACGGGGTTAGTATGGGACAGGCTTTAGTCGCAGGACGGGGTTAGTATGGGACAGGCTTTAGTCGCAGGACGGGGTTAGTATGGGACAGGCTTTAGTCGCAGGACGGGGTTAGTATGGGACAGGCTTTAGTCGCAGGACGGGGTTAGTATGGGACAGGCTTTAGTCGCAGGACGGGGTTAGTATGGGACAGGCTTTAGTCGCAGGACGGGGTTAGTATGGGACAGGCTTTAGTCGCAGGACGGGGTTAGTATGGGACAGGCTTTAGTCGCAGGACGGGGTTAGTATGGGACAGGCTTTAGTCGCAGGACGGGGTTAGTATGGGACAGGCTTTAGTCGCAGGACGGGGTTAGTATGGGACAGGCTTTAGTCGCAGGACGGGGTTAGTATGGGACAGGCTTTAGTCGCAGGACGGGGTTAGTATGGGACAGGCTTTAGTCGCAGGACGGGGTTAGTATGGGACAGGCTTTAGTCGCAGGACGGGGTTAGTATGGGACAGGCTTTAGTCGCAGGACGGGGTTAGTATGGGACAGGCTTTAGTCGCAGGACGGGGTTAGTATGGGACAGGCTTTAGTCGCAGGACGGGGTTAGTATGGGACAGGCTTTAGTCGCAGGACGGGGTTAGTATGGGACAGGCTTTAGTCGCAGGACGGGGTTAGTATGGGACAGGCTTTAGTCGCAGGACGGGGTTAGTATGGGACAGGCTTTAGTCGCAGGACGGGGTTAGTATGGGACAGGCTTTAGTCGCAGGACGGGGTTAGTATGGGACAGGCTTTAGTCGCAGGACGGGGTTAGTATGGGACAGGCTTTAGTCGCAGGACGGGGTTAGTATGGGACAGGCTTTAGTCGCAGGACGGGGTTAGTATGGGACAGGCTTTAGTCGCAGGACGGGGTTAGTATGGGACAGGCTTTAGTCGCAGGACGGGGTTAGTATGGGACAGGCTT
Organism: Chirona hameri; assembly: GCA_036785665.1. Classification (NCBI taxonomy): domain Eukaryota; kingdom Metazoa; phylum Arthropoda; class Thecostraca; order Balanomorpha; family Balanidae; genus Chirona; species Chirona hameri. Next base: position 13,985 of record JAXIVJ010019889.1, on the reverse strand, counting down.
TAGTCGCAGGACGGGGTTAGTATGGGACAGGCTTTAGTCGCAGGACGGGGTTAGTATGGGACAGGCTTTAGTCGCAGGACGGGGTTAGTATGGGACAGGCTTTAGTCGCAGGACGGGGTTAGTATGGGACAGGCTTTAGTCGCAGGACGGGGTTAGTATGGGACAGGCTTTAGTCGCAGGACGGGGTTAGTATGGGACAGGCTTTAGTCGCAGGACGGGGTTAGTATGGGACAGGCTTTAGTCGCAGGACGGGGTTAGTATGGGACAGGCTTTAGTCGCAGGACGGGGTTAGTATGGGACAGGCTTTAGTCGCAGGACGGGGTTAGTATGGGACAGGCTTTAGTCGCAGGACGGGGTTAGTATGGGACAGGCTTTAGTCGCAGGACGGGGTTAGTATGGGACAGGCTTTAGTCGCAGGACGGGGTTAGTATGGGACAGGCTTTAGTCGCAGGACGGGGTTAGTATGGGACAGGCTTTAGTCGCAGGACGGGGTTAGTATGGGACAGGCTTTAGTCGCAGGACGGGGTTAGTATGGGACAGGCTTTAGTCGCAGGACGGGGTTAGTATGGGACAGGCTTTAGTCGCAGGACGGGGTTAGTATGGGACAGGCTTTAGTCGCAGGACGGGGTTAGTATGGGACAGGCTTTAGTCGCAGGACGGGGTTAGTATGGGACAGGCTTTAGTCGCAGGACGGGGTTAGTATGGGACAGGCTTTAGTCGCAGGACGGGGTTAGTATGGGACAGGCTTTAGTCGCAGGACGGGGTTAGTATGGGACAGGCTTTAGTCGCAGGACGGGGTTAGTATGGGACAGGCTTTAGTCGCAGGACGGGGTTAGTATGGGACAGGCTTTAGTCGCAGGACGGGGTTAGTATGGGACAGGCTTTAGTCGCAGGACGGGGTTAGTATGGGACAGGCTTTAGTCGCAGGACGGGGTTAGTATGGGACAGGCTTTAGTCGCAGGACGGGGTTAGTATGGGACAGGCTTTAGTCGCAGGACGGGGTTAGTATGGGACATGCTTTAGTCGCAGGACGGGGTTAGTATGGGACAGGCTTTAGTCGCAGGACGGGGTTAGTATGGGACAGGCTTTAGTCGCAGGACGGGGTTAGTATGGGACAGGCTTTAGTCGCAGGACGGGGTTAGTATGGGACAGGCTTTAGTCGCAGGACGGGGTTAGTATGGGACAGGCTTTAGTCGCAGGACGGGGTTAGTATGGGACAGGCTTTAGTCGCAGGACGGGGTTAGTATGGGACAGGCTTTAGTCGCAGGACGGGGTTAGTATGGGACAGGCTTTAGTCGCAGGACGGGGTTAGTATGGGACAGGCTTTAGTCGCAGGACGGGGTTAGTATGGGACAGGCTTTAGTCGCAGGACGGGGTTAGTATGGGACAGGCTTTAGTCGCAGGACGGGGTTAGTATGGGACAGGCTTTAGTCGCAGGACGGGGTTAGTATGGGACAGGCTTTAGTCGCAGGACGGGGTTAGTATGGGACAGGCTTTAGTCGCAGGACGGGGTTAGTATGGGACAGGCTTTAGTCGCAGGACGGGGTGAGTATGGGACAGGCTTAACATAGGATAAACTAAAGGGGGCAGGGTTCAGGATAAGTTCAGGCAGCATGGTAACTGGATAGGGTCAGGCAAAGGAGACAGGGGCCCAGGATAGGGCCAGGTCATGGGGCAGGGTTACAGGACAGGGTCAGATGGTAGATGGGGACAAAGTCACAGCCCACAGGACTGGATCACAAGAGAGGTGACTGTGTCGGAGGACTGGGTATGAAAGGAAGGAACTCCAAGCAGTGCGTGTGGGAGTGTGACGCAACGTCTGGTTATTTACGTCACCCCGCGTCCGTTCCCGGGGCGTTCACCTCAACAGTTATTAGTGGCTGGCATTGTTTAGTACCGGTGTTTGTACCGTCGCTCGGCTGCAAACCGTTTGAGGCACTTTATTTAAAACTGTTGGCTTACAAAGCGTGTCAGCAAACGTCGTACACAGTTCGTGTGTGGGCTCTCTGTTGTTACGCATGGCCTTGGTTACTATACTCGCGGCTGCGCATGTCCTTTGTATATATATATACACGGTAATCGCGGCTGCGTGTTGTGCTAAATTATCGTGTCAACCTTGAGTTCAACATTCAGTTCTAGACTGACTACTTTAAAAGAGCTATGACGACGCAGGTATATGGTCTTCACTCCGTACCCGTCCGACTCCAAAGTAATTGATACGATCAATCTCGATAGCAATCGACAGCGTCACTACAACAATCTTATGTTGCTCGTGAAAACGTGTCCATGTCCTTAGTGAGATTTTATGAACTTATGTAGCAACGGGGCAAAACAAGTGAGGTCATAAAACCAGTCGTTCGGAGTATTTTGACAAGGACATCCGTCTCCAGAAGTAGTTATTCGCTAAAACGAGAACGGTAACCAGCTAGGCAGACGGCGCCCTGACTGCAGAACGCTTAGTTTGTCGTGCTGTAATCTCAAGTTACAATTTGAAGCCGCATTAACTTCATGCTGCAAAGCAGCATGTTCCCTGCATAATGGCATGGCGAAACTAGCCCATTGTTTCCATCGAATTAACTGCGATTTATTGGCATTTAAGGTAGCCTTACATGAATCAATGCCTGCTAGGGAAGCAGGTCTTTCCAGTCGTTAGCGTAACGTAAGCTCTTTGTTAGCAAAAACAAATGTTTGACCGAACAAGCAAGGAAGTCGACCTGTGGCCTTGTCTGTGTGTCCCGACCTGCTGCAGTCGAGTCGGACCTTTTCTGATCTGCATTCTAGTCGGGTCTGCAGTTTCGTCAAACGTGTGCTGACCTGCAGTTTATATAGTCTTATCTGATCTATTCTGCCCTGACCTGCAGCAGCTCCTCTAACCTGTGCCGCCTTCTCTCCAGCTCCCCGACACAGGGAAGCTCCGGACGTCAGCGCCATCCTCAGTGAGGTGGCGGAGCTGAGGCAGCGCGGCAGGCGGTCCCCGGAGCCGGCAGACACGTCTTCGGCCGCCAGCTGGCGCCACCACCAGCGGAGCAGCTCCCCCAGCTCAAAGGAGGCCTCCCGTCCGGTCCCCAGCTGGCGCCACCAGCCGAGGGAGTCCTCCAGCTCTGATGAGTCCTCCCGTCCTGCCGCCTGTCACCAGAGGACCTCGCCGTCCTCACACGAGGCCGCGCTGCCGTCCTCAACGTGGCTCAACACGGAGAGGAGGTCTCCGATCTCAGAGGAGACCCGAGCCGCCTCCCACTGGCGCCGCCCCGAGAGGGACGCTGCCAGCTCGGAGAACAGTCGGTCTGCAGCGAGCTGGACGTCAGTGCACGATAGTCCGGCGGCCCCGGTCACTTCCACCCCTCTGTCAGAGGCGTCTGCCGCTGTTGAGCAACCGATGGCGGCTGGAAAGGTGCTGGTGATTCAGGAGGAGATTGAGGTCCGCCTTCCTCCCCGGCCGTCGCCGCTGGCCGAGCCGCTGCGGCAGGAGCATGATACGGATCCGCCGCCAGTACCGCCTCACGAGGAGGGTCACCGCCAGCCTCGGCCGGTACTCCCGCACGCTGCACCCTCGGAACCGGCTCGTGCCAGCAATCTCCAGTGGCAGGAGCGGAGCCGACACTCGCCCGAGCCGACACGGGAGACCACACGGCACGGCAGCGACCCTCCCTGGCTCGATACAGCTCGACGCTCGCCCGAGACGCTGCCGTCTGTGCGAGAGATACACATTGCACATGAAAAGTCCGCGCACCATTCGCCGGTCCCGGAGCGGGCGACTATGCGGGAGATCCCAGTGCAGCACGAGAAGTCCTCGCACCATTCGCCGGTCCCGGAGCGGACGACTATGCGGGAGATCCCAGTGCAGCATGAGAAATCCCCGCGCCATTCGTCGGTCCCGGAACGGACGCGTGTTGGACGTGAGGAGGAGACTCCGTGGCACAAAACTCCGAGCCGTCCGCCGCCGCCAGAGGGATCGGGTGTCCGCAGTCCCGCCCAGCGGGAGAAACAGCAGGTGAGGTGTAGATGGCAGCACCTATCAGAGAGCAATGCTATTTTACCATCGTTAAAATATCGTGTTCTGCTTTGATTCCATTTAATACATGATATAATTAATCATAGATCATATCATCATATCATATCATAGCATTTAAAACCAATAACAAATAATAAACAACATATAATAACAAAGATATTTAGGACTGTCGCCTGTTGGTGGAAATGCTGATGGCAAGAAAATGGAAATGGCAAACCGTCGCTAGAAAGTCGCTGTCTCGGTTCCAGCTGCCGAACGGGCACAATGAGGTGATCTCAGCGGGAACGGCGAATGGAGTCTCCGTCTCTGGACAGAAGGTGCCCATCATCATACGCCGCGTCAGCTACAGCCCAGTGCCCGGTAAGCTACCAGCTAAACTCACCAACACTCACTGGCAGCTGCAGCGACCGAACCAGGCGGTCCCCGTCCGCTACTCATTGAGTTACTCCGTGTGTGGATATTGGTGCCGGCTTAGCTTCAGGCTTCGGGGAAGTTGACATGCTTTCAGGACGCGGACTTGTGCTTGCCTACAGGGAAGGTCCACCAAACTCAATACTGTGTACTGTGTTCAAAGTTTTAACGATTCGTCGTCTCGGGTGGAGCTAACGTGTGTGCATCGGTACGCCGATGGTCGCAACTGGTCATCGGTACGCCGATGGTCGCAACTAGTCATCGGTGCGCCGATGGTCGCAACTGGTCATCGGTACGCCGATGGTCGCAACTGGTCATCGGTACGCCGATGGTCGCAACTGGTCATCGGTGCGCCGATGGTCGCAACTGGTCATCGGCACGCCGATGGTCGCAACTGGTCATCGGTGCGCCGATGGTCGCAACTGGTCATCGGTACGCCGATGGTCGCAACTGGTCATCGGTACGCCGATGGTCGCAACTGGTCATCGGTACGCCGATGGTCGCAACTGGTCATCGGTGCGCCGATGGTCGCAACTGGTCATCGGTACGCCGATGGTCGCAACTGGTCATCTGTACGCCGATGGTCGCAACTGGTCATCGGTACGCCGATGGTCGCAACTGGTCATCGGTACGCCGATGGTCGCAACTGGTCATCGGTACGCCGATGGTCGCAACTGGTCATCGGTACGCCGATGGTCGCAACTGGTCATCGGTACGCCGATGGTCGCAACTGGTCATCGGTACGCCGATGGTCGCAACTGGTCATCGGTACGCCGATGGTCGCAACTGGTCTTGTTGGCTAACCTGACTCAGACACCGGTCGAATTCCAGCGAGCCGTCGGTCGCCAGTGAGTCAGAACCATCGCTCACGTTTCCACAGATAAGCCAGTGTCCGGCGCCGAGCCGAGCCAGGCAGGCGGAGACGGCAGCGCGGCGCGGCGCCGGCGGCCGGCCTCGCCGTCCCCCGTACGGCAACCACCGGCGGACCGTATCGCTGACCGCGCCGGTCGCAGGAGCACGCCGCACGGTACTCCCGAGCTGACACGGCGAGCTGAGGAGCGTCACGAAAGGCAGAGTCGACCGAGACACGAGCGGCGCGCCTTCCCTCCGGCTGGGACGTCACTCACCGCGCGGCCCAGATCTCTAGACCCGGCCCGGGTACGGCAGGAGAGCCGTGCCGAGCCGCCTCCGCCGACCCAGAGCGGCACCCGCATCCCGGACCTGCCCCGGTCGCGGCCGCCGGAGCCGCCCCGCTCCCTCGGCGAGTCGATCGGACTCCGCGTAGAGTCGGCACTGGAGCGGCTCCTCACCGCCGGCAGTGTGCCCGCCTCGCCCAAGTCGTCCCCGAGGGGGCAGCGAGCCGCCCAGCCGACTTCCCGCCGCCCCGCTACCGCCCGCCCCGGCGGCGGCGGCGGCGGCGGTGTGACACCCGCCAGCTCGGCCAGCCCAGAGGCGAAGCGTCAGAGACGTCAGCCGACGGCGGCGTGTGAGGGGACACCCCCGAACGGCCGGCCGCGGCCTGCCACCACCGGCAGCGGCAGCAGCACGCCGACCCAGCAGCGGAGGCCGGAGGTGCGCACCACCCGCACCACGGTGGTGCGTCAGAAGGTGAAGACGCAGCCGCTCTCGGTGCCGGCCGTGGTGACGCGAGCGGTGCTCATCAGCGGTGCGCCCCTGACCGAGCGGAGAAACGGTAAGTGGCCCGGCGTGACCCAGTCTCCGGCCGTCATCCTGCCACTCCATTGGCTAGGACTGCGCAGTGCGTAAAGACGACGTGACGCTTTTTAACCACGGGATTCAGCTACATGTGCGTCTATGTAGTGATAGACATCTAACTGCTTTCTAAGTATCGGGCTCTAGTGACTAATACATATGTTTTAAGTTTTGGATAACATTAGCGCGCTGTAAAGTTGTACGTAATGGATCCGTGGCACAGCTAGCTACCGTGCAAATAGTAATATAATTACACTCTGTGCTTGGTCAGTTCCATGAGAAGTCCGCCAAGCGTTATTTGCGTCATTCGTTCTTCAAGCGAAGCAGAGCTACGGGCAGCTCTGCCCAAACCCGAAACCGTCCCAGTTAACGGAGCTTCCCGCGTTTGCCGCCAGGAGTGGCAGCCCGAACCGTCCCATTTAACGGAGCTTCCCGTGTTTGCCGCCAGGAGTGGCAGCCCGAACCGTCCCATTTAACGGAGTTTCCCGTGTTTGCCGCCAGGAGTGGCAGCCCGAACCGTCCCAGTTAACGGAGCTTCCCGTGTTTGCCGCCAGGAGTGGCAGCCTCGGAGCTGGTGCGGCGGACTATGGTCTCGACGGGGACCGGCGGTCAGAAGCGTTCCACCTCCCAGGTGACCACGATCACCGACCGCGGCAAACGGAGCAGGGACGGCGGCAAGGACGGGGTCAAACGGATCATCACCACTACGGAGGTGATCACCGGTGAGCTCCAGCAGCGATCCGCTACAGAGGGCTGGCTGGCCGCCTTTGTGGAGGCAATACGATGCAGATGATGTGGAAGGCTTTGCGGGTCATCTATTGATTCCAATTTTAAATAGTTGTTATTATTGTTCTGCCTAATTGTTCACTGAATAAACCATAATTATTCGGAAAGAAAGCGAAAGAGTTTACGTTTAGTAGATAACCGTGCCATACCTACTATCGTTACGTCATCCAACCCCAGCTGCCTGCATTTATTAGCCATACGTCGTCCCCCTTTCTACATATGTTGAACAGGATCGATGCCGTTCTACTTTGCCTTTCATCTTTGCAAGAATATCCTTAAGAATATCATACAAGAAGTTATACATTAAGTTAGAACATGATTCAGAGTTTTATCGTAAAAACCCTAAAAATAAGATAATAAAACCGAAATGAATCTCGTCATCTACCAGCAAATATCGGTGCCAGGTTAGGAACAATTTTATAAGTGCAACGTATCCCTACATTCGATACCGGGCACCTATTGGTGCTTCCAGCAGATATGGCGCCATTAAGTGCGCAGATATGGCGCCATTAAGTGCGCAGATATGGCGCCATTAAGTGCTGAATACGTGCAGCGCCACCGACCCGAGTAACGCCAACGTTCGTCACCCGACTATAACCTTTTGGGTATTTGCAGGGAGTGGACTTAAGCCAGCGAAAGACAAACATTTTGTTCACGGCCAAAAGTCCAAAACTCACCGGAGTCAACACATCGAGAGGTCAACTAAGGTGACCGGGTCGACGCCGCCGGCGGTGACCGTCGCGTGAGTGGGAGCCAAGCTGACGGGACCTACGTAAACCTAGGAGTGTGCACAACATGGCCTATCTGCTCATCGAAATACGAGCGTGTACACTGTATTGTACAGTGTCTGCCTATCTACTGATCGGTGCCCGCTCACATTATTTAACTGAGCAATGAGTCTCCAAATAACCGCAATGTTGTTAACCGTGTGCCTGATATTGCGCTTTGTGTTTCGACTGCTGTAAGCAGCCCCCAAGGCATTAGCACGGACCAAGATAAGCTCCTTGGGTGTTTCGTTAAGGGGCTTGTCTTAGGGTTTGTGTGGATCTTAGGATGTTGATAGTTGGGGTGAAAACGTTTGTATGATGCGATCTAAACGAGTTCCTATTATCCCTTTCTTCAGCGACTATAGTGGAAACAAAGGTGATAAACGAACGATGTATTCACTTAGTATATGTTGATTGGAAGTGATTGCATCAGATTGCTTACAATTCTCTTAACATTTTCTCAGTTTGCTAGCGCAGAATGATTAACTCACAGAAGGAAGTTATGATTTTCGAATAGATATATGCTTTATTCAGGTGTCAGATGTGTGTCACATGACAATGACAATGACATTGACATTGGTGGTGCCTAGTGTCACCGCACCTCCCGGAGAGGACCAGTGTTCCCTCTGAGGAGGTCTGACCTCCCGGAGAGGACCAGTGGTCCCTCTGAGGAGGTCTGACCTCCCGGAGAGGACCAGTGGTCCCTCTGAGGAGGTCTGGCCACCCGGAGAGGACCTGTGGTCCCTCTGAGGAGGTCTGGCCACCCGGAGAGGACCTGTGGTCCCTCTGAGGAGGTCTGGCCACCCGGAGAGGACCTGTGGTCCCTCTGAGGAGGTCTGACCTCCCGGAGAGGACCTGTGGTCCCTCTGAGGAGGTCTGGCCACCCGGAGAGGACCTGTGGTCCCTCTGAGGAGGTCTGACCTCCCGGAGAGGACCTGTGGTCCCTCTGAAGAGGTCTGACCTCCCGCAGCGGACCAGTGGTCCCTCTGAGGAGGTCTGGCCACCCGGAGAGGACCTGTGGTCCCTCTGAGGAGGTCTGACCTCCCGGAGAGGACCTGTGGTCCCTCTGAGGAGGTCTGACCTCCCGAAGCGGACCAGTGGTCCCTCTGAGGAGGTCTGACCTGCCGGCGCGGACCTGTGGTCCCTCTGAGGAGGTCTGACCTCCCGGAGCGGACCTGTGGTCCCTCTGAGGAGGTCTGACCTCCCGGAGAGGACCTGTGGTCCCTCTGAGCAGGTCTGACCTCCCGGAGAGTACATGTGGTCCCTCTGAGGAGGACTGACCTCCCGGAGCGGACCAGTGGTCCCTCTGAGGAGGACTGATCTCCCGGAGAGGACCAGTGGTCCCTCTGAGGAGGACTGACCTCCCGGAGAGGACATGTGGTCCCTCTGAGGAGGTCTGACCTCTCGGAGAGGACCAGTGGTCCCTCTGAGGAGGACTGACCTCCCGGAACGGACCAGTGGTCCCTCTGGGGAAGTCTGACCATCCGGAGAGGACCAGTGGCCCCTCTGAGAAGGACTGACCTCCCGGAGAGGAAATGTGGTCCCTCTGAGGAGGACTGACCTCCCGGAGAGGACCAGTGGTCCCTCTGATGAGGACTGACCTCCCGGAGAGTACATGTGTTCCCTCTGAGGAGGACTGACCTCCCGGAGAGGACCAGTGGTCCCTCTGAGGAGGACTGACCTTCCGGAGCGGACCAGTGGTTCCTCTGAGGAGGACTGACCTCCCGGAGCGGACCTGTGGTCCCTCTGAGGTCTGACCTCCCGGGGCGGACCAGTGGTCCTTCTGAGGAGGACTGGCCTCCCGGAGCGGGAATGTGGTTCCTCTGAGGAGGTCTGACTTCCCGGTGCGGACATTTGGTCCCTCTGAGGAGGACTGACCTCCCGGAGCGGACCAGTGGTCCCTCTGAGGAGGTCTGACCTGCCGGCGCGGACCTGTGGTCCCTCTGAGGAGGTCTGACCTGCCGGAGCGGACCAGTGGTCCCTCTGAGGAGGACTGACCTCCCGGAGCGGACCAGTGGTTCCTCTGAGGAGGACTGACCTCCCGGAGCGGACCTGTGGTCCCTCTGAGGTCTGACCTCCCAGAGCGGATCAGTGGTCCCTCTGAGGAGATCTGACCTCCCGGAGCGGACCAGTGGTCCCTCTGAGGAGGACTGACCTCCCGGAGCGGGCATGTGGTTCCTCTGAGGAGGTCTGACTTCCCGGAGCGGACATTTGGTCCCTCTGAGGAGGACTGACCTCCCGGAGCGGACCAGTGGTCCCTCTGAGGAGGTCTGACCTGCCGGCGCGGACCTGTGGTCCCTCTGAGGAGGTCTGACCTCCCGTCGCAGACCTGTGGTCCCTCTGAGGAGGACTGACCTCCCGGAGAGGACATGTGGTCCTCTGAGGAGGACTGACCTCCCGGAGCGGACCAGTGGTCCCTCTGAGGAGGTTTGACCTGCCGGCGCGGACCTGTGGTCCCTCTGAGGAGGTCTGACCTCCCGGAGCGGACCAGTGGTCCCTCTGAGGAGGACTGACCTCCCGGAGCGGGCATGTGGTTCCTCTGAGGAGGTCTGACTTCCCGGAGCGGACATTTGGTCCCTTTGAGGAGGACTGACCTCCCGGAGCGGACCAGTGGTCCCTCTGAGGAGGTCTGACCTGCCGGCGCGGGCCTGTGGTCCCTCTGAGGAGGTCTGACCTCCCGTCGCAGACCTGTGGTCCCTCTGAGGAGGACTGACCTCCCGGGGAGGACATGTGGTCCCTCTGAGGAGGACTGACCTCCCGGAGCGGACCAGTGGTCCCTCTGAGGAGGTCTGACCTGCCGGCGCGGACCTGTGGTCCCCCTGAGGACCTGCCAGCCGTCGGACCGGGACTGCGGGGCCTAGTCCGCTGCCCCGCTGTCGACACGGTGCTCTCCGCCGCCGGGTCGCGCGCACGGCACCCGCCGAGCGGGCTAGAGACGGACTAACGCGAGCTAGTGACACATGGTATTCCAGTTGCCCTTAGGTACCAACTCACGCTGCATACATTTACTAGACGCCAAAGCATGCTCGTTGTTTCCGCCGTTATCGTCCATCGCTGTCACGACGTCTATTCAAAAACACGATAACATCACACAGCACATTCTGCTCAACATACCCTGCAAAGGAGTGCCACGGGCACCTCAGCAGCGACCATTGCACCAGGAAACCGCACCACGAGCACATTGTAATCATTGCTAATGGTGCCACATACCATTCCCTCGGAGGGCGAACGTGACCAGCCGTCCAAAACATTGTACACAGCTCAATGCTGCCTCTCAGCAGATGCACCCGAGGTCGATGTGGCGTCACGGCTTGGCTATCCTCTCCCTTTCAGTGCGCGGCGGCGCTGTAGCTGCTACTCTCTGAGTGAACCGCCGTCCGGAGCGTCAGTGAACCGCGGCCGCTGTAGCTGCTACTGTGAACCGCCGTCCGGAGCGTCAGTGAACCGCGGCCGCTGTAGCTGCTACAGTGAACCGCCGTCCGAGCGTCAATCCGACCCTGTGGTCCCTCTGAGGACCGACTAGACAGCCGTCGGATCGAAACTGTGGTCCCTCTGAGGAGGTCTGCCCTCCTGGCGCGGACCTGTGGTCCCTCTGAGGAGGACTGACCTCCCGGAGCGGACCAGTGGTCCCTCTGAGGTCTGACCTGCCGGCGCGGACCTGTGGTCCCCCTGAGGACCTGCCAGCCGTCGGACCGGGACTGCGGGGGCCTAGTCCGCTTCACCGCTACCGGCACGGTGCTCTCCGCCGCCGGGCCGTGCGCACGGCACACGCCGAGCGAGCCAGAGACGGACTAACGCGAGCTGTGTGTGTTATGGGCGTCTAATGATTTGTGTTCGTCTCGACTAACCGGCCGGGCGCTTAACCCGTACCGCCGCCGCCGGCCGCCACTCCGCCCAGGACTGTGATATAAAGAGCGCTAGAGACAGACATAGCGACAGTGTGCGTTTGTGTGTGTGTGTGTGTGTGTGTGTGTGTGTGTGTGTTGATATAATGGCGCTTGCGAGGCCTCGCCGCCCTCCTCTAACCGAACTGCGCGCCTGCGCAGAGCCTAGTGCGATGGGCCGCCGCCGCCGGGGCCGGGCTGGGGCTGCGACAGCCGCACCACAAAAGACAGCCGGTACTCTCGGGTCAGAGTGGTGCCGGCTAGCGCGGCTAAATGGCGCCACCTCCGCCGAAACAATATAATTTTTTCCAGTGGAAATGTGTGTTATGTTGTATTTTTGACAGGTATAACCAAGCCAAGATGGATCATTTTCTTGGAAAATATAATGCCCCTTTTTACTGTCATTGATTATGTTCTAAAAAAACGGGGGAAAAATAACGTCTACGTTTTATAAACGTATATTTTCATATTCCGGTTTCATTTTGCATCGAATTCACTAATTTTCCAGCCGTACGTCTGTCGTCTGTCGGTGTATGTGTCCTCATTTCTTTAGCGACACGCACAGCACAGACGGCAGGACCGATGATTGTGAAATTTGCACACACGACAGTAACAAGCCTTGTGACGATCCACGGCAAAAAAAATCAAGTTGCTCCGATATCTGCGTCGGTCAGAGCACGTGCCAGAAGGGGGCCTGTTTTCCATTGGTTCAACATGCAGAACAACTCGAGCGAAAAGTGTATGTAAAATGCGAAAAGACGTGAAAACACGGGTGCCATCCCAGGTCGATATCTCTGTAATTGACAGTCCGATCGGCACGGGATAAACACAGGCGTGTAGAGAAATGAACCGGCTGGCGTATGCAATGGGGATCGGCGAGCAGCGCGTGACACGTGCAAAGTAAATAGCGAAAAAAATGTCATGGTTCTACATAGTTGTTCACGATTAAAGTCATAACTCGGAACCTATCGCATGTAAAGCGATGAAACATTTGCAATTGTGTAGACAAATGTACCGGATTTATAATGCATGCAAAACTGAAGCCTACCGATCAGTATTTATGCATTTAAATCGACTTGGGATATATACAATTTTACAATTGTAAGACATTTTTCTGATTACACCGCCATGCCGTCAAAACCTGGGGGTGTTGAACAATACAAATTGTACAGCTGTGAAGCGCAATCATTTCTGACCAATATCAACCCCAAATTTACACGTATTTACAAACATTAAAGATATAAATAAAGTTTTAACTGGAAGGCCTGCAATTTGCATGGTCATTTATTTATATAGCCATGTATTTATATAGCTAGCTAATTTATATAGCCAGCCAATACATTCGATCCCCTTATCCGGTCCGATTTAGGTATTTATTTTACTAAGACCATGTATTGATATAGCCAGCTAATTTAATAGCCAGCCAATTCGTTCGCTGCCCATTTCCCGGTCCGTTGTATATGTTATGAAAGCGATTTGGACAGAACTGCAAGTCAAACTTAAGACCTATTCACAACGACGGGCACATTACTGCATACAACTTGACACATACAAAGCAAAACCATTATCGTTCTGTTCCTCGTTTTTCTCCCAAGTCCCATGCCGTTCACAGTATCTGTACAATTTAGCCGTGCAATGGGGTGTCAGCAAAATGTCCGCCGCCAGCGGCGCTGGGCAGCAATGTGACCCAAACGGCGATTATTAAGTCATTGTTTGAAGGTGGCTCTAAAAATAGTTACGATCGAAAGTGCTAAAGGATCACGTCTCATGTGGTTCGCTGAAGCTTTCTGAGTTGAATGCTGCCATTTTTTTTATGATATCAATAATTGGGGTTGCACAAAATCGCGGAAGTCGCGGAAGTGCGTGGCGAACCGCCATAAGGGCGAGCGGCCCATCCAGCCTCAGCGGACGATCAACCATATCGACTCGCCGTGGCAGCCGTCGTCGGGGCTGCTGCCTGCGGCTCCTGGGCCATTTAAATATATATATATATATATATATATATATATATATATATATATATATATATATATATATATATATATATATATATATATATATATATATATATATATATATATATATATATATATATATATATATATATATATATATATATATATATATATATATATATATATATATATATATATATATATATATATATATATATATATATATATATATATATATATATATATATATATATATATATATATATATATATATATATATATATATATATATATATATATATATATATATATATATATATATATATATATATATATATATATATATATATATATATATATATATATATATATATATATATATATATATATATATATATATATATATATATATATATATATATATATATATATATATATATATAAATATATATATAAT
>JAXIVJ010019888.1:15000-16802 GCA_036785665.1 Chirona hameri | reverse complement strand
ACCGGCGGGCCGCACCCGAGACGCACTATCCACCGGCAGCCGACGAGAACCGATGAAGCTCAACGGAGACTCGCCGGCCGCCGGCAGGCCCGCGCCGTCAACGGCCGCCAGATCCGGAGACGGCGGCCCAGGAGCCGCGGCGCCGCCGGCAACGAGCAGCTCCACCAGCCCCCGACAGATGGCAGCAGCAGCAGCCGGACCGGCGCAGAGCGAAGGCCGGTCGCCGCCATCCCGCTGCCACTCTTCCTCCTCCTCTTCCTCTTCCTTCTCTTCCTCCCCCTCCCCGGCTGAAACGAACACCGGGGGCCCGGGGACGCCGCTCGCGCCACGCACCGGCGCAGCAGGGCCCGCGCCGACCAGCGGCGGCGCCCCCCGCCCCGGCTCGGAGGCCGGGGCGCTCCCCCCGGCCGAGAACAGCGCCGGAGGACCCGCGGGCGGCGAGGGGCCGGAGTGGGGCACCGAGACCGTAGCCCCCCATGCCGCCCGCAGAGCCGCCCTAATTCGCGCGGCGCGGCGCGGCCGCCGACGCAGCGTCCCTGGGCGGCGGGCGCAAGCCAGACGGCCGGGAGGGCCGCCCCCGCCACTGGGCGGGAGGCACGGCGGCCGGGCGGGGTCTGGCGGCGGCCGGCTGGGCGGCCGCCGGGCTGAGTTGGATGCCGAGCCGATCCATGTCCGCCGTCCTTGCGTCGCTGACGGCGGCCGCCCAGCCGTGGTGCGCCACGATCAGAAACAGGCGCACTCGACCCCAGTACCAGCCACGCTGGTCCGCGGGAGGGCCAGCGCCGTCACTGATCATTAGCAGGCCACGAACTTCTTCTCTCTCTCTCTGGTGCCGTAGTTCGATGAGCCGGCAAGCTGCTCTCGCAGGTCGGCTAACCAAAGCCGCCGCTGGGAGGCGGTCGGCCCGGCCTGTGCGTCATCGAACGCGTCCTCCACCTTCACCGCATCGCCGACGCTGCCATCGACAGCCCCGCCCGTCACCAGGCCGGCGGCGGTCAGACGGACGATGACAGCCTCGACGATGTCGTCGATCTCGCCCCCGGTTCGGTCCGAGTCTCGAATGCTGGAGCGTAAACGGCGGGTGGGTGACGCCATGGCCGATTGGCGCACCGCCGGTAGTCCGTGCTGCAGGAGTCCGGGGCCGCGGCAGCCACTTAAGTCACCACACCTCCTCTCGTACGTCTATTCTCAACAGGGACAGAGTCGAGACTGTTCGTGGCCACGGTACAGGAGTCTCGACTCTGTCCCTGTTGAGAATAGACGTACGAGAGGAGTCCGAGCTGGCCGCGCACCAGTCTCGACTCTGTCCCTGTTGAGAATAGACGTACGAGAGGAGGTGTGGTGACTTAAGTGGCTGCCGCGGGCCCCGGACTCCTGCAGCACGGACTACCGGCGGTGCGCCAATCGGCCATGGCGTCACCCACCCGCCGTTTACGCTCCAGCATTCGAGACTCGGACCGAACCGGGGGCGAGATCGACGACATCGTCGAGGCTGTCATCGTCCGTCTGACCGCCGCCGGCCTGGTGACGGGCGGGGCTGTCGATGGCAGCGTCGGCGATGCGGTGAAGGTGGAGGACGCGTTCGATGACGCACAGGCCGGGCCGACCGCCTCCCAGCGGCGGCTTTGGTTAGCCGACCTGCGAGAGCAGCTTTCCGGCTCATCGAACTACGGCACCAGAGAGAGAGAAGAAGTTCGTGGCCTGCTAATGATCAGTGACGGCGCTGGCCCTCCCGCGGACCAGCGTGGCTGGTACTGGGGTCGAGTGCGCCTGTTTCTGATCGTGGCGCACCACGGCTGGGC